>BMAO01025429.1:0-85329 GCA_019973975.1 Trichonephila clavata
TCTTCTGGATTACAGGCCAGCATGATTGAGTCTCCTGTAAACAGTTTGTCTCGAAATTCGTATTCCTGTGGCGACTGCGAGTGCCGAACCCAGTGCTCTGGTAGTACTGCCCCTCTGACGTCGCGCAGTTATTACCAGATATCGGTATGGCGAGGGGTTGTGACTTTTGGTCGACCTGATACTGGTTGTCGGGTACATCTCCCGTTGTTTGAAACCTCTGCCACAGTCTTGAGATCACAGACTGGTCCACATTCAGAATTCGAGACACTTCGGTTTGTGATCTTGAGGAATCCAGCATTCCAACGATTCTTCCTTTCGTAAACATGTCCAATTGGCATCTTTGTGCCATCATTCATCTTATTTGATGGTTAACAAAGTTCCTTCGCACAGCATTTGCACGAAACTTGTCTGAACTGCCTATTCTGCGTGAATTGGTTTCTCCGCGTTCCGACATGCGCCGGTGTTTCGCGCAGGACGTAGTCGACTGAAAAGTTTTGCATAAACCCAAAGTTTCTTCTTCACCCAATTAATATCCGCAAGAAATTTGGAATAGTTTTACGAATATTTACTCCATGTTTTTCGCCTTTTACGATTTATGCTTAACTTTTGAACACCAGTGTATGTCAGACCTATTTGAAATCCAACAAAACAACCACTTACTTATATATGCTGATGATATCTTTTTATACAATAGTGGCATAAATTGGAAAGAAACAATAGATGTAATGCAAGATTCATTAAATAATATTTCAGCCTGGTGTAAAAAATGGAAATTTACTACCTCTCCAGAAAAAAGCAGCCTAACCAACTTTTCCAGAAAAAGAAGCACAATACCACCATTACTTAAAATATACGGCAAACCTATTCCCGAAGTGAAGAATCTAAAGATCCTAGATATAATCTTTGACCCTTATATCACTTGGAAAAACCATATAATTTACTTACGACAGAAAGGATTCAAATATTTAAATGCTATTAAAGTCTTCTCCTAAAATAGGAACAAGAACTGACCACCTTTTAACAATTATAAATGCCACAATCTGATCTCTCTTTGACTATAGAAGCCAACTATTTTCCTTTGCTAGCAGTACCGATAGGCAGAAACTAGAACTGATATACAATGCTGCCTTGCGACTCCCAAGAAACACCCCGGTAGATTTATTGACGGCAGAAACTGTGAGTAGCAGTGTTTATAATCGTCATAATCCCCTTTGCCAAAATTTTTTAACTAAACAACTAGTATTACAAAACTGGCACCGAATGCAAGATTATTTTGGGACATTAATGAAATTTTCTATAAATATGAAACAAAAGAAACCAGTATTTTTCAAAAGACAGTCAACCTCCTCCAAGAGCTCTGCATCTCTAAAATGGATATTCTTCATATTATTCCGCCTCCACCGATCTATGAAAGCCATAAAATAAACATCTATACGCATGAACTGCCTTTTCAAAAAAAACAAAGATCTCCCAGATATCATAGCATAAAATATGTTTATAGATTACATCCAAACAAATTTCAATAACAGTATGCTAATAGCAACAGATGGCTCAAAAACTACAAATCAGACAACAATAGGAATTTTAATTCCCAAGAAAAATGTCCGACAAAATTTCCTACTAAACGAGTTTATTTCAATTTTCACAGCTGAAGCTATAGCCATATGGACTGCAATACAAAATTGAGTTACAGAAGCAGAAAACTATGTTATCCTGACGGATAGTTTATTAGTTTTAAGAAGTATCCAAAATATTAATAGAAAATCCAATACGATAATTTTAAATTTAAGTTCAACTTTGCAAGAGAGTCTTCAAACAGTTCAATCCATCACATTCATTTGGGTACCGGCTCATAAAGGAATAGAGATCAATGAAGAAGTTGATAAATTAGCCAAGACTTCTCCAGATCCTTGGAGTATTATTCCTTGGATTTCAGTGGAAGATTTACATGCATATCTCAAAAAACAGCATAAGAATAAAAATGAAGAGGCATGGACAGGAAGTAGAAGATATAAAAATTATAATTATATTTCACATCTTGAAAAGTGGAATAGACAGGCAGCAAACAATAGAAAGAGGGTTTGATTAATAAGATGCGAGCAAAAAAACTACCACTGAACGATATATATATATATATATATATATATATATATTTTCTTTTTAAACATAGATTCTCCAATGTGTTCGGAATGTCAGGTGCCAGAAACAAGTGAACATTTCCTTTTAACCTGCAGCAAATACAAAGCGCAACGAGAAATTTTGAAAATTTTTATCTCCAACCACGGAGAATGGTTATACAGCAATAGCGAACTGCAAAACAATAGAGCATGTCCAAAAAGTAGAAGAATTCTTAATATCAACAAATAGATTTTAAAATATCAACTAATAGGCCCTAAAATACCAATCAGTAGAATCTAAATTTACTATAATCATCAAATTTTGTCGGAGCATAAGGCGTTAGCCAAGCCTCCAATTATACAGTGTTATCACTGTACTGAACTGAACTGAACTGAACTCGTGGCCGGTGTGTCGTGGGCTGTAGCCTAATGCCACTGCGGAACCACCATGTAGAAGGGGATGATGTACGTTAAATCTGACGAGCTCAAAGTCCTTCCCTTGGCGTCATGTGTTAGTTTGGAGATGGGGTGCCAGCTCAGGTGTCGTCCTCGTCACATGATCGATGCTCAAAAGTACGTGGTCCGTTGCCAATAGCTTCCGTATTGCGTGTTAATATAACTGTCATTCACTCACTACTTGTACTTATGAATAAACAAATGAAGCTAACTCTTAAAGGATTTCTAACTGCATCTTCAGCATTAAAAATGCAGCATCAAAATAATATTTGATCATTTAGAAGCTAAAATGTGGATGAAAAAGATATTTTTATTGAATATTAGGCTATTATTATTAAAAGGAACATCTAATTTAAAAATGTTCATCTAATTTTAATTTCAAAATGAAGTGAATCAAATGAAAATAAATATTGGGTGAGTGATTGCTTACTAACATTAGGACAATAGCCTTTTTTGCACCATATCCCACAAAACCTGTAAATGTAGCTGTTATTAACATTGCATTCTAAAACGACGTGAGATGTATTGGTGAAAGACCTCATAATTTTGAATTGATCAAGTGACGAGAACAATACCTGAACCTGGCCTCCACTCACTTAACTTCAACACCACCCTATGGCCACGGTAGACTAATGGTCACGGTAACGGACTCGTGGCTGGCGTGTCATGAGTTCGAGCTCAGTGCCGCTGAAGATCCGCCGTGTAGAAAAGGTTAATGCTCGTTTTATTTATCGAGGCTCAAAATCCCCCCATTGGTGTGGTGTAGAAGTTAAGAGAGAGGGTGCGAGCTCAAGTGTCGTCCTCGTGACTCAAAAAGGCTAGTCAAGAGTTCGTGACCATGACCACTAAGCTACAGTGGCTTCTAAATATTGGGTGAAATGCTATTTAAATCTTCCTAATTTTTTTTAAAGTTATATAATTTCATGCAAAATTTAGTCTAAAAATTACTCTTAAGATATATTCAGAAAACTACGACATACCGGTAGTTGTATTAAGTTTTTTCCTTGCTCTAATTTCATATCATCTGCAGCCTGAGCCGATCCTAGTGTGTGGGCCACCCGCATGCGGAGACCAAATGTGCCGCCCCTCTAGAGAATTTTTCACATTTTGACTATTACTTATATATTTACTTACTTATAAAAAAGTCATAACTCATATATTAACTATCATACTCATATAAAAACTATCTGTATAAGATTAAAAAGTAAAACATTAATATATATAAAAATACAAATGAAATTTGAATTTCTAAACTTTATTTTTTGGTCAGCTAATAGGATATGACAGCAACAAAATACTTAACAAAATAATAAACAAGCAAAAATATTACCTTTTAAATAAAAATAGAAATTTTATAATTAGAAAAGCAAAACAACACAGTATTTACTCAGAAAATTTTATCTAATAAAAAAGTACTAAAGCATAAATCTCGTGAAACGAAAAGGATATAAATCAGTCCTTCTACAAAGACTACTTAATAATGAACTATAAAATAATTTTTCTGGCTTTCTGAGAAGCAAATTTGTCAAATATTTTGATGCAATCAATTTTTTCAGAGATTTGGATTCAATAGAAAATGTGTCTTGTGTGATATTCCTGAAAACTACTGTAAAATTTCTAAAATATATACACTGGTGTAAGAAATTAAGAGATTTTGCAGACTTGATCGATTATCTCTCGAACTACTGGACCAATTTTAATGAAATTTGATATGTACATACAGGTGGGAGACAACAAGGGTCTAAAGCATTTGCATTTCTTTGATTTATTTAAAACTTAACAACAATTAATTAAAGAAAAGAACTATTCTACGTTTCTAATTTCTAACAGATAGATTTTCATGATGTGACGACGACGGGAACACCTGCTCGCGAGAACCTAGTCTCTTTTCTCTTTCTTTTCTCTAAGGAAAAGTTTTTGGTTTTTGTTTGGATCAGCTGCGCCTGCGCGCGAAGACAGCCTGCTTTTTTTTTTGTTGAGATTCAATTTGGTGACGACTCCACATCCACCGATTCCACAACGGCCAGCCTGACCGCACGCTGTCCGCAGCGGTACTTGATTCTTTTCATGGAGACCAGAGGAGAATCTGAACCATACAAAAAAACACGAAACAGACAAGGACTATACAACAAATACACAAAGATTTAACATAGCATAATTTTGTTGAATTAGACAGTTTCTCCCCACATCTTCATATGGTCTGCTGCTGTGGATGTAGTATTGGGTCCTTCATGCAGTCCAACTTTTCTGAGATCATATCGATCCTTAGGTTTTACTTTTACGACTTCATAGGGACCAAAGAACTTAGGCCTCAGCTTCAAGCCAGTTCCAAACTGTGTCCGTTGGATGGCGACGATATCTCCGATCTCATACTGGTACGCCTTTTTCCGTTTCTTATTAAAATTTCGACAGTTTTCCTCTTGTGTCTTCAGAATGTTTCGCTTGGCTTCCTCTCGAATTTTTGAGATAGAAATATTAATAACTGTTGTTGAACGAGTCTCTCACAAGATAAGTCTTTAATGCTAGTGAAAGCTGTGAGGTAATTGCTTTTTCTTTAATTGATTCATTTAGTACTATTTTATTATTTCATGTCAAATTGCTTCGTGTTTTTCTATGTGATTCTTTCTATTTTACTACTTCCATTTGAGCTTCCTGCGCGTTTGGATAAACCAGTGTGGGGGGAAAACCGTGGGTTTGCTGATGGAAAAAAACAAAGGAACAAAATAATGAAAGTGACGTAAAAAGGGTTTAAAAGTCAATGTGATTTACAATAAATATTTATACCGTCACTAATTATTTTTTAAAATATCGACATGATTTTTTAAATCAGTTCATCTAAATATAATACTTATACAATATTTCTGAACATACAATACATTGAACAAAAATATTAAAAATTGTGCAAAACATATTTGTTCTATACAAGAAATATTATAATCTAAGATATGATATGTATTTATGGCACAAGAAAAATAAACAACGACAGAAGTATTCGCTACCAATACTGCAAAATTGTTCATCTTTCTTTACTTACAAAAGTTCTGCTTTATTGTATTTAAATACAAGTTAACACATCATAAAAAATAGAAAATATTTGTGTCTGGGGTATATTATTGGGAGATGAGGAGACTCTCCCTCTCTCTCTCTCTCTCTGTATATATCTAATATATAAAATTCTTGTGTCACAGTGTTTGTAACCAAATCCTCCAAAACGGTGTGGCCGATTCTTATGAAATTTTGTGCGTATATTCAGTAGGTCTGAGAATAGGACGTAAAATATTTTTCATTCCGATATTGTAATTAGTTAAAAAGATATTAATTAAAAACCTTAAAACGCTTAATTGTCTTAACCCTGCGCGTTATTTTTCCCGCCTAGCGTCGTGAATGAACAGAGGGTGAAATTTTTCGGTATTCTCGACGTTATTTAAACAGCCATCCGATTTTTGTTTTTTAAATCAGACAAAAAATAATTACAGAACGGGAAAGATCATTTCTTTCGCCAAGATACAGTATATTTTTTTTGCAAAATAATATTTTCTATTTTTTAAGATTTTTTAAAAAAAAATAGTTAAAATTGATGCGTTTTTATGAAAACTATTTCGAAATCGTTGCGTATGAATTTATTTTCGTGTTATGAAAACGATATTCTACACTAAATAACTTCAAGCCTTTTTCTTTTAGAACCAGTCATTTAAAAAATAAAATGCCCAAAACTTTTTTAAAAACATTTTTCGAAAAATTGTTGAAACTTTTAACTTAACATTGAATAACTTCGTTATTTATTAAGATTATCATACGAAACTTTTGTTGCGTTTGTAGAATAATGTTATCAAACTTCTGTGCGAAGATTGAAAAAATTGCTCAAAAATTACGGATTTTAAAAGTTTTTTTGTGATTTTCGCAAAATAACGTTATTGCAAGAAATAATCTAAACAGTATTTTTTGTACATTTTTTATTTAAAAGTCCTTCGTTTTCGAAATAAATGTGTGAAGTTTGAAAGCATTAACTTAAAAATTAAGCCCTAAAAAATAAAAACTTTAATAAAAAAATACGTGATTTTACAGTTTGCCAAGCCTTGGCGTCGTAAAATGGTTTCGCGCTAAATAGCTTTCAACTGTTTCACCTGAAACTTCACATCTAACTCAAGGGTTCCACCAAAAAGTTCTGACTTAAACATGAAAATCAGCAAATTTGGCGAGTAAAAAAAATGCGAGTGAAAAAGTTATTTTTGCTTCAATTTTCATCATTTTCTCTTTATATAATTTTCAAAATTAAATCAATATTGATGTCAGATTAAGATGAAAGAATGTATTCAATACATTTCTGAGATTCATTTAAAATATTTATCTGTATCAAATCAGTGATTTAAAAAATAAAAAGCCAAAAACCTTTTTGAACAAATTTTAATAAAACACTCAAAATACTTAAATCAATCGTTTAATGATTTCTTCTTTAAAAGAGATAATTGCATGAAACTTTATTCCCATGTGTCGAACATTTCAAAAAATCCTCACAATTTTACTTCAAGATTTAAAATAGTAGTGAAATTTTGTAATTTGAAAAATTTCTACTTTTCTGTCTTTTTTCAACATACAGCTATTTTTAAAAAAGGATACATTTTCGTTTCCGAGGACTAAAAAACTGCAACGAAAGAATTGGAAAGTGGGTGAGTGATTTATATATTCGCACTGTTCACCTACTCGAGATTTTTTGGCAACGGACTTCGAAATTTTAAGCCACCGTCAAGTGATGAGGACGACACCTGAGCTTTCACCCATCTCTCCTAATTACCACACCACACCAACTTAAGAACAAATTTCGAAAAAGGGAGTTTTTATGACATAGTTAAAGAAATCACTCACATCGCGCGCATACACACACACACACATAAGTGCTATCGTCCTAAGGGAAACAGGAAATTCCCATGGGGATAAAGTTATTCACTCGGTAAAAGCCCGTGCAACCCCGGGGTAAGCGGAGAGGAAAGAAATAAGGAAGTCAAAGTAATTTCGAAAAATAATATCGGAAGTGCTGATTTTGTCAAGAGAAGGGAGAATGTTAAACGAGAAAGCCATGATACACACTCACGGACCATGCACTCACATCGTACGTGTCACACCCACACAGAAGTGCTGGCGTCAGAAATAAAGGAGGAAATTAACATGGGGATTAAGTTATACCCTCGGTAAAAGCCCGTGCAACGCCGGGCCGGGTCAGCTAGTATATATATATATATAATGACTCCCTCTGGCCTTCTTTAAATTAACTTTTTTGAAATATTTTCTAATTCTTTGGTACAAGACTAACGTGATAATCTTAATCTAATTGCTCGCGTGCATTTGCAACCAATCACTACTCCCATTACAAAGGAGTCGCACGACCTTTACGGTTAGTTTAAAAAATCAGAGCGCTGGGTGCTCTCTCTTTTTGTTCTTTGTCTGCTTGTTAACAACATGTCCTCGTCGCTGCTGCTTGTTGCTTCTGTTGTGTATTTGTTTGCGTCCATTAGTTAATTATTCCAAATGTACTGAAAATTTATATGCCTACGGCTATGAATAAAAGAGGATTAAAACCAAAGAAGCAGTTCTCTGTGTATCAAGAAATAACCATCGATAAATCTACATACGAGTAATCAACAGAAATAGGCCTCGACTACACTATTATATATATATATATATATATATATATATATTTTATATATAATATATATATAGTAACATAAAATGAAACAAATACATGGCATAATAAAATTGATAATACAAAATAATATCACTAACAAAGCTAGAAGATTCAAACCAGATTTAAAGAAACACTCTTTAAAAATAATGGAAGAGTCTATTATAGAAGAATTAACTAAGCGTATGTATAACATGGAACAGAATTAGAACTTTAAAATGTAAGAAGCCAAAAGAGTCAATAGACTAAAATGAAGACCTGTTATGATTTCTAAAGCTGTTGCTGAATTAGGACCAGCAAAATTAGGGTTAAATATATTTTATGGATCCTACCTTCCCCTGTTCAACAGAAATTTTATACATAACAGGAAAACATACCAATATTGAAAAGTTAGGCCTAAAACCAACCACGTGTATATATATATATATATATATTACCAACTTTTGAGCCATAACCAATTTTTATAATAAATAATTGGGAAATATACTACATTCTTTAATTCCACACCATTTTTAATCAAATTATCAAGTGATAATATTTTTTTTTAAAGCCAAACACCTTTAATTGAGCATTTAAAAATTTCTTTTTTAAAAGTTCGCTTCTTTAAATTTTTTTTAGATAAACAAATCATGTCAATCCTTTTATTGTTTAGTTTATTAAATATACCTATGAGATGGTTAAATTTATGAGATAATATAAATCAGGTATACAAAACATTTTTTTGTATAAATTGCAATGCATTTTTCATTCAGAAGGAAGTATAACAACTTGTTAATGGACAGAAAACAACAACTCAATTTTGTAATTTATCGGTTTTTTTTGCACAAGTTTTAAAAAATACAAAATATATTAAACTGACAGAAGATAATTGTCTAGCATTTTTTATTTCAAAACAAATTATTTGTATTAATATGTATTATATCTGCTCAGTACTATTTATTACACACACACACGCACACACACACACACTCACACACACACACACACACAGATGCTTTCTTTACCAAAATAATTTAAAATATAAAAGGAACTGCCGTACGAAATATATATAAAAAATTTTGAAATATTTTCTTTCTGCATTCAACAAAAAATCACTACAAAGAATTTACACTCTCAAAAATCGAGACATCAAAATAATGAAAATTGTTTTATTGTGATTGAATAAGAGTTGAATTGATTTAGCTTCACTTACTATCATAATTATAAAATACAAATTTTCTTATGAATTATATATTGAGGAAAAATTTCCTGTAAGATTCTGAGTATAAAATGAGAAAATAAACAATAAGGAACGGATTTCAACACAAATAAATCAAATTACAGTAATATTCATTACTCTTATAATTCAGCCATTTTTTTTAACTAATTTAACATTAACATTCGGGTGCATAATTTTGAGCTTTTCACAGAATTGACATTACACAGTTAATAGGTTTTGTTAAATAAAGTAAAATATAAAATGTTTAATATTTATTCATACAGATAACTTACAACTAATCAATTTACTTCTTTATAATAAACACTATAAGTAGGCAGTAATAAATTTCGTAAAGATAAATGTCATGATTACAATAAATGTATATATATATAATGATCAAATATATATGCATCTGCTTAATACTTTTAATTTATTTAATATTAAGCGAATATAAAATAATTTTTCCATTGAGATTTGAAAAACATGTTATATAATCAACAAAATTAAATAATCCTTTTAATAAAAAAAATGAAGGCTAAATAGGAGTGTAATGTTCTACGGAAAAGAGACAAGTAAAATCATTATTTAAATTTGAAAATAAAGAATTAAAGAAATGTTATAGCATAACAAAGATGATAATTCAAATATAATCTCACACGCACGATAGTGAAATAAAATTGAAATTTAAAGTTTTTTTGTAACCAAATGTAAAACATTCGCCATCCAATATCTTACTCGGAAACTTTGATTCCAAATGCAACTTTTGAATAACCCAAAAGATTTGCTTAGCAAAAAGTATATGTTGTCATTTTTGCAATTATCTTTCATATTAAAGCAAATTTAGTTCTTTTACGAAATTTTATCACATCGTTTTAAAATGTTATCAATTCTTTTACAAAAGGAATAGAGAATTTATTGTCTTAAAGGTAATAAGTCCGAATATTGCTGCCATTTTTGGTTTTGATCAATTTGTTTTCGTAATTTTGAACACTCATCCACCTCAGTATTCATTATAATACCTTCGAAAGTCGAGACTTTGCTGACCTTTTTCTTTTTCTAAATTTCTGAAAGTGTTAAAATTGTTGTTTGATCATTAATAAATTCAAACATTTCATTGATGATTTCTGATGGTAAATCTTCAGCATATAAGTAGTCACTTAAGGATTCAACGAAAAGAGAGAGAGAGAGAGAGAGATTTCCATGATATTGCTGCCAATAATGTCGAATAATGTGTTCATATTCGCCTCAATGAACACATTATTCGACTTTCTCCAAAGATCACTTGATTTGTTCTTTATCTTTGATTTCATTTTTTGAGGTTTACTCATGGCATTCATACAATAAAAAGCAGCATTTCTGAAGGCGGGCAGATAACTTTTTCAGTCTTATATCGTCTAACCATTGATGTGCTTTTCGATTTCCAAGTTGCGTCGCCCTCAACCTGTTTTCTGTAAGAAAGAAATATCTTCGCCTTCATAAATTTAAATCCTTTTTAGATGGTTTATTCTGTTGATTAGGAACCACATTTTTTTTATTTATGACTTGCATTATTTTTTCCTTTAACATCGGCCTGAACTCAATTTTAAGAAGGGCTTATGTCAGTTCTTCTCGCAGCAATATCTACTCAAACATGTTTATTTCCTCAAGTTTGAAGATATCATCAAATGTTTTTTCTTTTTTCACACATCTTAATTCGCTCAAAGATATTTTAATGTTTGATGATGTATGATGTATTATTGATTCCTTTTTATTCTGCTGCAAAATTATGAATTCCAAATGATCGTTTAAGTCTTTCGGAACTACACCTTTTTCTTACTCTTCTGTGATTTGTTTCCAAACTGTTGTTGATTTTTCCAGGTTTTCGGATATTTTTTGTTTAATTTCTATTTTTTCCCCAGACTAATCAAAAATTTTTATGTTACCCTACAAAGAAATCGAGCAAAGAAAATTGAATTTTAGTTCTCACTCTTGTTCTAAGGCAAGAATGTCCGAATAGAATGAAAAATATTTTTTTCCATTCATTTTTCATCTAGGTTATATTTCTCAAATGAAGTTTGTGTCGGATCTATACGCGTCCTTCCACTAACCCCCTTGAGAAATATTTGGGCTATCATTCACAACAACCCTTTTGGAAGAAGAAACCGTGATATAAAGATTGAGTCAGCTATATATAGCATAGGTTTGCTAGCTAGTGAGTTAGATAGCGGAGAATAGATGAATAGACGGATTTGTCTGGAGATTGAAATATTGAGAAGCTGACGAAAACTAAAGATATCTACCCATCAGGTATTAATTATATTGATAGCTCGTTTCGGGCATTAAATAGTTGAAGATATTTAAGTGACGATTGGTCACCATAGCTAAATTGTAACTTAAATAATAGAGTAGTGGATTGATCCATAAAAGGTGGATTAATTTAATAGAAATCTTCTCAGAACTGGCACCTCTCGTAGCATAATCCTCTCTGCTCTTTATTGGAACATCTCATCCTATTTGATTACTTGTGTGTGAATTGTGTCTGTTGATAATTAGTGTGCTGAACAAATAATTAAAAAGTATTATGGAGAGTCGTCCTTCATTTCCTCCCACACCTCTAGCCGGGTTCACGACTTTTGCATTTGAGCACTCTTGTTGATGTCGGCACACACTTGCAACTTGGCGACAAAATACGTTTCTGCGCATGCGCTCTGCCCCCGTATCACATAGCGGTAGTTTTGAAACTTGACATAGTGGTATTCGAGCAAGAAATAGTACAAAGAAATTATTTTGTTTCTCAATTGCAGGAATTTTATCCTTATTGTATTGAAGATACGGACAAATCCACGCCCGAAGATAAACTGCTGGCCACCGTAAATGCAACACCCTGAAGGAAGCACGCCAATAATATGAAATTTACCACATGCAATAGCGGAGGTGAGATATGCAAATGATTAGAATTTCAGCTCGGACACACATCACGCACGCCTGTGGCGCCACCTCGAAGCGCTATTGAAGGGTTGGAGATTTCAACGATTTCAAGTTCGGCAATTGTGGTTTTCTTGTGGTTTTTTCAAAAAACGATCAGCTATGTCTCGTAGAAAACAGCGATCAGCTTTTGATCAAGTATCCGAGTTCGACAGAGGAAGGATAGTGGCCTACCGAGATTGTAGATTATCTTTCAGGGAAATCGGTAGTCGTATTGGACGAAACCAAACAACTGTAATGCGGATATGTGACCGTTGGATGCAGGAGGATACGACGGACCAACGTGGTCGATCGCATCTACCTCAGTGCACCACTTCACGTGAGGACAGGCAAATTGTGCGCATGGCAGTGACGGATTGCTCAGTCACTTCACGAACCATAGCACAACACATTAAGTCTGTAACGCATCATTCATTGTCTACGCATACCATTCGACGCCGTTTACAACAGAGTGGTCTGTCCGCAAGACGTCCATTGCTTGGTGTACCCTTGACGCAGAACCACAGACGTCTCTGCCGCCAATGGTGCTATGAAAGAAGGATGTGGGTGGCAGAATGGAATGCAGTTGTCTTTACTGACGAGTCACGCATCTGTCTGCAACACCACGATGGTCAGATTCGAGTCTGGAGACACCGTGGAGAGAGGATGCTGAACAGCTGCGTTATGCCCCGCCACACTGGTCCTGCACCGGGTATTATGGTATGGGGTGGTATTGGATAGCACTCTCGCACTCCTCTAGTACGCATTGCCGGTTCTTTAAACAGCCAGCGCTACATCTCCGAGGTGTTGGAGCCAGTTGTCCTTCCTTACCTTCAGGGCTTGGCCATAGCCATATTTCAACAGGATAATGCCAAACCACACGGGGCACGCATTGTCCAAACGTTCTTCGTCAATCACCAGATTGAATTGCTTCCCTGGCCGACTCGCTCTCCGGATCTTTCGCCGATAGAAAACATGTGGTCCATGGTTGCACAACGATTGACCCAGATTAAACCCCCAGCTGCCACATCAGATCAACTTTGGCAACGTGTGGAAGCTGCTTGGTCTGCTGTACCCCAAGAACACACACATCCAAAGTCTCTTTGAATCAATGCCGAGGTGTGCGGCAGCGGTGATCTCCAACAATGGCGGCTACTCTGGCTACTGATTCTGGCAGGAACCACACTTCACATAAGTCTATAAATTTAATCATTTGATACTTGGTCAACATGTTATCTACAAAATAAATTTTGTTGTGCTATCTCTTGTCTTTCTTGGTGTTGCATTTACGGCGGCCAGCAGTGTATATATGTATACTGAAGTGCCACTGAATTAGTGATACATACCTAGTAACAAGTTGGCCCTCATCTGGCCTTGATAACGGTTGCCACACGACGAGAAATAGATTCAATAAGTTTCTGGAAATGCTCCACGGGAATAACTTGCCAAATATTGGCTAAAGCTGTCTATAATTCAGTAAGGTTCGTTCGTGCTGTGTGATGGCCTTTCACGCTTTGTTCCAAAACATACGTTGAGATGCTTGATAGGATTTATATCTAGGCTTCTAGGTGACCAATTTATGACAGAGAAGTCAGATAAATGCTCATCCAACCATCCAGTAGCTAACCAGGACTTGCAAGAGGTACAGTTTTCTTGGTGGAAAACTCTTTTACCATGCGGATAACAGAACTGCATAAGCGGACGGAGGTGATCACTCAGCAACTCTACGTACAGAATTGCATTGAGGGAGGCTGGTACACGCACCAAAGATACCAAACGGTGCTACGAAAAACCATTTAGACGGTAATTGAACCACCATACCCTTGTATAATTTCAACCTGGAATGCAGGATTCGTGGCTTCATGAGCCTGAAGCCATATTCTCAGCCTCCCGTCGGCGTTAAGTAGTAGGAATCGAGACTCATCACTCCATGTTACTCGTTTCCAGTGCTCTACACTCCAATCTCTGTCCTCTCTTGCCCAGGCAAGACGTGCAGCCCGATGGTGAGCCTTGAGCAATTGTACTTTCGTAGGTTGATGGTTCCCGAAACCCTTGCGATGAAGCAAACATTTCACAGTCTATTTACTGACTATACGACTGGCATCATCATTCAACTGGGTGGAAATTTGAGCTAATGTTTGGCTTCGCTGGATATGTACAATACGCCTAAGCCGTCTCTCAGTAAGTACTGTCAATGCTATTTGTCCTTTGCAATTTACCCGATCGCTAGACTTTTGTCCACCATCCATGTATTCTTGGTATACTCTTGACACTGTTGACCTTGAAAATTCTAGCTGTCTGACGATTTCGGAAATTTAATGGCCTAAGCATCGTGCCCCTACGATTTGTCAGCAATCGAAGGCGTCTAAATGAAGCAGTTTACCCATACTTGCAATTTCAACAACTGACTCAGAACAGCCACAGTACGCGCTATATATATACAGATACCATAGCGCCCTCCCACAATTGCACATAAATGATGCGTAGCGCTACACAATTCGCATAGCCCTTGCTATCCCTAATTCAGTGGCACTTCAATATATATATATATATATATATATATATATATATGTGTGTGTGTGTGTACGGTCTAGCTGTGAAGATTACGATTACTTTTGCAGTTTTTCAGAAAAACTTTTGGAAGCATTCCCTATCCGCATTTTCCCCATTTTCCATATTTGTAGTTAAAATCAAAAATGCATGTAAAATTAGGCAATTTGTGAAAATTCTGTTACGATTTTATTTTTACAACCCTTGCTTCTTATTCTTAACCTTACACTGCAAAATGTTTTCTTTTTGGTAACCCTTAACGTAGTTTGGTGCCCGGTCCTATTTTAAAAATCTGTCTTAACATTCACAAAAATTGTTAACACCTACACACTATAACTTAACTCATTTGCTCAAAAGCTAATGAGGGCCAAGGCCCTACTGTGTCTATATCAGAATACCTGACCTTGGGCTCTGAGGACATTGAGCAGATGATCCGGTCAGGTGGTCAGCCTGATGCACCTACACACTAAACTTCCTTTTAATTTTGTTTTTTAACAGCAATAATGAAAATTTTGAACAAGAAAAATATCTTTGCACCTGGAAGCTAAACACCCATAAGTATAACAACTTAAACAAGAAAGATTTCTATTTCCTCATCCTATTTTAGATACAATTAAATGTGCTAATTTTTTATAAACAAGTAATATAATTTTTTTTAAAGTCAATTCCTACTTCGTTAGAAAAACATACCAGAAAAATCTGTTGCAGCCATTTGCTACTTCGATAGAAATAACGCAGAATAAATTTAAAATTAAAAAAATAAAATAAAATTTAATTAATGAACTAATATTTGAAAAAACTGTACTAACATCAAGTGATCCACTACAAGTTTGAAAAAAGAGATTGACAAATATATTTAAAATTTTATTTTTATGCCAACTACACATTCTTACTTTTGCGATAAGATTTCTTTTTCAACTTAGGATATTTATTGTTTTGTTGAATTACAGTTTATATCTAGTAGTCTGTCAAAAAAAGCTATTATGTGACTTAACCTCTTAATCAGTTGTTGAAACAAGCTCTTTTGTTATCGACTTTTCTCACTCAGATGCTACTGTTATCATAGTTTCGATTGCTTGTCATTTTACGAACTTAAAATATGTACTCATGCACAGAGGTAACATTTTCCCAGAAACATATTCAGCATTTGGAATTATTGTAATGAAGTAACTTTATATCAGTATTATCTTTCTTTCTGTGCCATATTTTCTTGAGTTAGGTCAGTATTTGCTTGCATTTTCTTTATGACTACTATTAACGCCTCTTAAAAGAGCTTCGCTTTTTGAATTGGAATAAAGTGGAACACTTGCTTCCCGCGCAGCTTGCATTGCCTGTAGGGAAGTTGATTCAACTCGTTTTGCTATTCGTATTGTTGGATATTTTGTAAATATAACTTGATCAAGATAACTTGTAAATTAAATTGCTATGCTGGCAAAACTCGTGTAGGTACATGACGATTGTAAGTAGTGAAGAAATAAAAATAAAATCCTGTCTACACTTATTTATATAGATCGCAGCACAATAGCTATATAACTGTTGTGGATGCGTTTAAGGTGAAAAGTATTTTCCACTAAATTGCATTGCCCCAACTATGACCTCACGTCATTGATTACCGAATCCTAATAGAAGAGCAAAATGTGAACCAATTTCATTACTGCCGACGCTTATCTCGCAATGTTGGCAGCATCACGCATTCCAACTAAACTATGCCTAATTATACGACCACATTCGAGTGAGCGAATGACAGTTATTTACGTCGCACTATAAACAACACGAGGAATATTGGCGATGTGGACCACGCAATTTTGAACCTCAGTCAAGTGACGAGGAAGATAGAAGGAACTTCCTCTCTTAAGCTACCACATCTTTAGATAGAATAAAGCCGATCCTGCGACAAAAAGCTGCACAGACTGTGGTCAAGTTAAGTTGAGTTGTTTTGCTCTTGCTATAGATTTGGTTTCTGTTTTCAATGCGCATACGGCGGTCGAGTTGAGATTTTGTTTAAAAGATATTGTATAAAAATTTTATAAGGTTCACATAAGATTTGGCTTTGAAAGATTTGTTAAAAAAATCTAAATAAAATGTGTTTTTATATAGTTATTGAGAGTTAATTTTATTTATATTGTTTGTTAGCTTAATTTAAGTTGTGAAATAGTTTCATTTTAAAAATAAATATGGCATATTTTTTTAAAATTATCTGAAAGAATGTAGAAGCATAAGGGATATTCTAAATATATTTCCATACAAAAGAAAAAAAAACCCAAAAATTTACGCGTTCCTTTTTTAAACAAGCTCTTTGCCTTTCCCAAAGGGTATAAATTGTATAAGTATTAATTATAATAATCTCATTCAATTTAATTATTTTTTCTTAATTGAATAGGAATAAATAAATGGAATATTTATTTTGTATTAGTTTAATAATAACTTGTAAATTTTTGATTTCAGTATAATTATTACACATAAACATAGTAAAGATAAAGTTTATTCAGAAAGAAAAACATTTTACATAATAATCATTTATTTACATTACAAAAATCACATTATTGTGTGTTTATTATATCATTGAATTTTAAGTCTTACTGTTCTTTGAACAGGTCTAAATTCTTCAACGACAAATGTCCATGGGCAAGAGTAGTAAAGCCCTCACCATTGATAAATCTTTTTTCATCTTTATAAGACCAAGCAAGTTTGTTTTGTTTTATTGAATGTATCGAGAGAAATGTGGACCTAATTAAGTTCATATCAACGTATTTTAATTTTTGATTAAAAAGAAATGCCTAGTACTCCTCAAGTGTTTTTTGTTTTTCAAATTTTGTTATTTAATCCTTTTAAGCCTCTTTTCAATCTTATTTTTTTGTTTTGTTGGTATATATTTTCGATTTTAATCCTAGATATTCTGTCATGATATTTCCCTTGTGTTTTCATCTTTCATTTGTCCGATGAGTTTTTTGTTTTATAAATGTCATAGTCAGAAAGATCATATAAGTTGATAACATCTTTCATGGCGTTATAGAACTTATCAGTCTTTATTTCGTATGTAAAAAAATCGGTGTCAGTATACAGGAAACTTACTTTCGAATCGTAGCAATGTTTCAAGTGCTCATAGCGAAAAATAATACATAAGAACTTTTGAGGAATCAAATTTTTGAAACCAATACAGGTAGGAATTGTCATTCCTACCTGTATTGGTTTCAAAAATTTGATTTTGGTTTTTTTTAGATGAATGGCCTTAAAATTTCAGAAAATATTGTTTGACGGTTAAAATATGACTTCCCTTTTAGTTTTTGATCTTGCTCTTCTGTCGAGCATACACATATATTGACTCTTCTTACATTTCCCATCGGTTTGGAGAAAAATAATATTATTCAGTAGTTCGTGATAATCCTTTTGAAAGTCATTTACAGCTTCAGTTCTTAATTTAGTATTGTTATCTATGTAATTTTTAAGCCGAAAGCATTTTAAATAATTTTTTTTTCAAGACTAACCTTGATTTTAAATAAAGTTCTGAATTTGAATAATAAAGAACATATTTTGTTTCGTTTCCAAAGTAGTAAAAAGTCTTGGTCCTTTATAATTAGAGGGGAATTTATTTTGAAGGGCAAGGGAAAGTCTGAATGTTTTTCATGCAAATCGGATGGATAGTTAAGATCTACTTCCAGGATGTAACCTCATCTGATTCATCTAATAAATTTAAAATATCTTGATCAGTTAAATTGTTATCACTCCTAAACAAATCTTTTAAGGGCTGATATTTACTCATTGAGTAACCGAATGAATTATTTGCTTTAAGGTACATTAAACATTTTATCTTATCATCAGGATTAAAATTAGGCATATATTTGTTGTTAGCTTTTTCATGTCGATTGAAACATTGGCTAATACCTCTACTTGCACCATTTTCTGTAAAAAGAAGCATATCGTAATCTGTGAACAATTCAATAATTACTTTAGTATGTAATAACATAGCATTCCATAATAAAGCTGAGGTGGTAAAGTGCCAACAGGGATTAGGTTTATAAGTTTGCATATATATTTTTCTTAAGTTTTCAAAAAGATAAGTTATAAGACATCTGTTTTAACAAACAGATCACAGTATTCACCGAGATTATTTTAATGAAACTGATTATACGTTTTAGAAGCGGGTTTATAATATAATTTACACTCATAAGTTCTTCATTTAATTCATTGTAAAATTTGCTAATAGGGGATAAACAAGAATCTCGCTGTATTTTTCATAACTGTCAAAATAATCATACGGAAAAATTTCTTCTTTTTTTAAAAAAGAAAGTTTATTTTTTCTGAATCAAAATAATTTTTCATATATTTAAATTCATCCCTTTTTGAATTTTCTAATCAAGTTTTCCAAACTAGAAGACAGAAATTTGAAAGAATTTAAGTCTTAGCTGAAAATAAATTGAAATTTTTTTCACTGAACGAAATGTATTTTTCTTCAGAGTGTTCGAAATTACACCAGTTTTTTTTATCCTATCCTAACTCTTCAATAAAAATCTGAGCGCCATACTCAGAAAAATTACGAAGTGAGTGAGTGAATATTAACGTCGCACTGTTCAGCTACACGAGAATTTTTGACGAGGGACATCATAATTTTGAACCTTTGTCAAGTGATGAGGACGACACCTGAGCTGGCATCCCCTCTCCTAACTACCACACCACACTAACGGGAGGACGTTTGAGCGCTCGAAAGATTTAATGTGCTACATGGAGAGTTTTCAGTGGTATTAGACTAGAACTTATCACACGTTATCCACAAGTCCATTTATCCACACGTTATCCACAACCTTGACCATTTGGCTACCACGACCACCAGACAGATTATGGAAGAAAACAGGCAAAAATTTGGGAGTTTTCATTGCTAAACTGCAACTATCACAACAAGGACCGTTACATTTTGAGTAACTTTGTGACAGATCAATACGATTTTTCACTAACCTCTTCTTTTTATCTTTAAATCAAATTATTTATTTCAACCAACCTTCATCGAGAGCCAAGCGTGATTTATATAAATAAGGAATATTATATGAATTTGGTTTTCAAGAGTTGAAAGGAGCTAAGTACGAGGAAGTGAGAAGTCAAGTGATTTAAAGAAAAGTGAAGAGATCAAGAGGTCGACACGTAGTTGTTGAAAAGTTAAGTGAGCTTGATACGTTCTGATGTGCGCAAAGAGAAGTGGATTAAAAGTATTGAAATTCTCTATTACGGAGTGTGGAGTTCGTCAATTCATCCAGCTAATTTGATTGCCTGAAGTTCGTCACGAAGGAACCGAAGGAGTGAAATATAAGCTATAGTGACTTTGATTAAGTAAATCTGATTGTTATTGTGAGGCGTAGTTGCAATTGTGCGTGTTTAAGATGTCCTAGATTCAGTTGAAATTCTGTATTATTATCCCCGCTTGTATTTCAATCTCACCTCTGCCCTCTACTCTCGTTTATTTATCTTAATTAGAATTGTGTTGTGTCTGTTCATAATATCTGATAAGAATCAATAAATCGGTTTGAACTGGAATAATGTCTTCCAATCATTTAGTTCCTCCAACACATCTAACCTGGTTTTCAGATAGACAGGAAGTTATTAATGTAAGGGGTGGCTACCTGTCACCACAACGTGATTATGATCCATAACTTTGATATTGTTTTCATGAAGCGTTTGATCACAAACAAAAGAATTTTTAACGTTATCATACAGTTGCCTGTCTGATTCAGTAACGGTTAATAATGGGGGTTTTGGTGGTGGTGGTGTGTGGGGGGGGGGGGTTAATAAATATTTTCAATTTCTCTTGCATCTTTTTCTGACATTTAAATAAAAAATTTTGAGGTATCAATACCTATATATACTTCTGGATCCTTATAATGCCTCCTTGATAAAGCAACAAAAACCTATCTGGGCTACCTTTTGATAAATAATGAAAAGTCTGGATCAGGACAACAAGTATCAGTTTTCATAGTCATGCACTCGAAATCAGCATATACAATGAAAGGAATTTTTAAAAAATGCTGATAATTTATAAATTAAAAAAACTGCTTGTTCCCGACGGCATTACTACTATGATGATGAACCTCTGAATGGAGAGCAACGGCTTACGCCAACTTCCAGTCACGATTTTCTCCAGTGTCTAGCCCGAGTTTTTACCCTCGTAGTCCTTACTTTTTTCACAATTTTCTCTGATATGTTGTTATAAAGGCTAGAAATACTTCATTATACAGCGTTTTGAATTCTACGTTCTTTATCTTTTTTCCTTTATCAGTCTCTATCGAGTAAACGCAATGAACCCATTTACCCACTTTCAAGAATTTGTAAGTTTTGATTCATTGTGAAAAATGAGGATTGTATCTTCTTTTTTTTTAAGAGTAGAAACGTTTTTATCCCCAGTTAACTATTGCCATTGGGGAGTTTAAAGATTTTATACGTTTTTTTGAAAGGCAATCTTACTCTCTTTTGGTTTTAAAGAAATTTAAAGGCATTTTTTGATCGGTAGAGATATCCTTAGAATGAGTTTTATGGAAATTGACTCCTGGGTGAGTTGAAGGGGTTACAAATATAAAAGTTCATTTTTCGACTGTTTGACCTACAAACGATATTTGGCACGCATGTTTCTTTTGTTGAGCATAGATCCGCTAAGAATAACTTTTATGGAAATTAATTCCGGGAGGAAGGGTACTGGGAAGTAAATGATAACTATATTTCCGATTTAGGATATGTTTTTTTTTAAATCAAGAAATGAAGGTAAGATAAGAATATATTTCATTATTATTGTAAACCTTTCGCAAGAAGAAAGATGCAAATAACTTAAAAAATTATATTAGTCAAACACCATATTGAAATACCCAAATATATTGAAAAAACATTGGGGTTTTTTTTTGTATATTTTCACATACAGCTATATATATCCAACCCTGAAATGATCGTGAAATGTTTATCATTGTGGTATATATTGACAAATTTTTCTTTGAATAAATTTAAATTCTTTTTATTACATGCATCACGTAATGTTTTTTGCTACTATTTTCGTTTTTCAATAAACATGCCCATAAAATTTATTTTTCTTACTTAACCTAAATCTTTTTGTTTCTTCCAACAGATTCAAACCACATTGCAGTTCATTAAAATCGGTACAGATTATTAATAATTGTCCAGGCAGAAATGGATTTGCCACCTCCTCGACTCATTGATAAAAAATTTTGGATTTTGGGGAACACACACGAGCAAGCAATTTCTGAGAACATTTGGGAGATATCAGTTCCCCAAAGAAGCAGTCAAACCTGGTCCATCGTCTTATCGTACATTATTTCCATTTTCGAATCTTCAAGAGATGAACGAAAAGTGAAATTTGATCTCATACTTGGTGATACGAAAGAAATCGAAATTGTGAAAAAAAGAACAAATATACGACAAAAGCCGACATGGAAGAAAGTGAGAGATCAAGTTCATAGTTTCAATCCATTTCAAAATAGACCTCCTCTCTTCTTAGATGGAACAATGCGACATTTAATTCAGATGTTTCGAGAGAGACTAAACACGTATGGGGAACAAATAACAAGAAATGGAGAAATATTCGACAATTCTGTAAAGTTAGGAACAGTTTCCAGACTGCTACAATGCTGCATAAAAGTATGTCAAATAGATTCAAGGGGGAAAAGGGAAATAGTCGAATATATTTCTGAAGATAAAAATGATAATACAACAATTGTATTATTTCAAAAAGTACCGAAAACAGGACAGTCCCGTGGAAGGCTAAGATATAGTTTCGGAATGAATTTATACTGTGCAAATCGTTTGAGACGTGAAAGCTTGAGCGTTATTTTGAGAGAAGCTCAAATTCATTCAGATATTATTCTTGACATTCAAAATAACCTGGACTACAATGAAAATTTTCTCTTTGGTCTTCTCGCGAATTCATGGAGAGAATCCATACCACAAATCTTCGGTTCCCCATACATACCTCAGAAGCTGTCATATGCAGGTTTTAATACTAATCCGTATAAGTTGGAAAAAAATGGAGTTTCTGCATTCTCTCACAGCGCGAGTTTAGACACTTGCCATCCATTGTTTATATTATATAATTATTCTGCGAATTGCTTCTATACACATCAACATTCAATCAGATGTCCAAGTCTTGTAATAGCTAATGCTCTCAAGAATCTTGGCTCGAGACTAAGAAATGATTTTCAAATCTTGAATAATGTTTCCGATTTTGAATGTAGGCAAACTTTAGCTATTAAAACAATTGGAGGTATTTTGAAATTAAATACATTTCAGAAGGATGTGATACATGATATAATCAAAACCAATGAAGATTATTCTGCCTCACAAAAATTCATTTTAAAGAAAAGAATCATTATATCAATCTTGAAGAATTATGACAATTTAAATGAAACTGACGCGTTGAATGCGGTACTTAGTTATTACATAAAATACAAGGATTTTTATGAAAATATAGACAGTTTTACTTGTCTTCTTCTTTTTGATAATATTTTATACCTCAATCCAACTAAAAAATCTTTTATTATGGACCTCATTTTTAGCTTATTTCTGACTATTTTAAGTTACAAAAGATTTCCGAAATGTGAACATGGGGCATTTTGCAATGGTTGTCAACTTACTAACAGATGTGAGGCTCTGCAATGCATTCCACTTTCTTATAGAATACGTTTTAAAATTAATTGCAGAGGATTACTACATTATTTGATAAATGACTCTAAAGAAGATGAAAATGAGCCTGATTTTACTCTGAAGATTATCATAAAAGAACTAGAAAAATACCCAGAAATCAAAGAGGAGTTTTTATTTATCAGACTCATAAGGTACTTAACAATCGCCAGTACTGTATCTTTTAATATTAATAGAGATAAAGGAATTTATGTAATTGAGCGTGCGTTGCAAGTTCTTGGAGAGACTTTGGTGACTTCAGAAAAAAATAATATTCTTGGTTGTTTATTGAATTTTAACCTTCCTTTAGGTCTTGGAGAAGTGCTTCTGTGTCTTCGTAATCATTGTTTTTCTCATTATCAAGCTAGCTCATCATTTGGCAAGCTTAATTTAGAAAAAGATGCTTTGAAATTTGATTCTCTACAGCCTTCTCTTAAATATATTCTTGAAATAGTGCAGCAAATTTATGTAATGCAAGTGTATAGAGTGGAGAGAGGTATGATTGAAAATTGCAAATTTGTTTATTTTGCTATGCCTTCCTCATTTATTCAGGAGGTAGAGCAAGAAAAAAAACGTATTACTGAACAACAACTAGAATATTTCAATACAATGAAACCTAAAGTTAAATTGAGTGTGGAAAATGTAATAAATGGTTTGTATAGATTAATTAAAGAACACAAGATGGTAAAAGATTTGAAACAAAAAATTTTAACCTTAAGCGTTTTTATTCGTTTCATTCATCGGCATTGCAAAGGAAAAGATTCACAAATACTTGTAGAAGCTGTCGAACGTCTTTCCGATTTTATAAGAAGCAATTGTGATGGCTGTCTCGATGATATCATGAAATCGAAATTAACAGCTGATGTAATGAATCTTCAAAAAATTATTGAAAATGTATTCTGTGACACCGTGTCTATGGATACAAATTACTCTAATTTTGATTATTCGAAGCTAACACAGTTTTTAAACGATTTAAAGAGTTTTGAATACTTTACAATGCAAGAAATAGCCACAATCAAGCAAGAATGCTTGAATCGGTGCAAATACATTGAAGAAGCAGAAAATTCTTTAAAAGATAGTTTGAAAAAAACTTCCCCACTTTCGTTAAAGGAGGAAGAAAAGCTTCTGAGTTATATTCCAATGTCGCGAAACAAGAGAGAATTGGCCAAAAAAGCATTAACAAGAGATCCGGATAAAGCTTTAAAGATATTAAACGATCTGAACGACAGAACTGTGTTATTGAATAAAGTAACGGATATGGAAAGTTTTATTAAATTTATAGACAGACAAGATAATAGAAATTTGCTCCTAAGTATACAGTTTCCTTATCACCTGAATAAAAAAGTCTTGCGTTTCTTAAACAGAAAAGTGGAGTGTTTATTGCATAGCATGAAACAACTGAAAATTATATTAATCGAGGAAAATGAAGAGATCAAAAACTTGTACACTTCCAAAAGTAGTGGTGAAAACGCAAGGAAACATGCTATTTTTCTGATGCGTGAACGGTATAAAAAAGATTCCCTAGTACGATTGTCCTTGGAAATGCTACTTTTTGAATGCCAGAACATTTTAAATTACAGACCAGATTTCAAGCATTTGTGGGAGAAGCTTTCGGGTCTATTTTCTGGTATCAATTTGCGAGATGTATTATCACATGGAAATACAGTTTTGCAGATCACCGATGAGAATCTGGATGGAAACGATCTGCCTGCCAATTTTATAGAGAAGATGCTGGAATTGGTTTATGATATTGAAATTCTTGAAGCATTGTATTATCTTTGGAGTAAGTCAAAACCAGAAGATTTAGAACAATTCGAAATTGAAATAATGCAAGATAAGAGTTCTTTGGTGGCGACTATTAAAAAAAACCCTATGTGGAAAAGTTACATGCAGCTTCTGCCTTTACATTGACTTATAAATATCTCAATTTTTAGTATTAAAGTTCGTTCTCAGCTTTATAAATATAAATACCTTTGTCTTAAAAGTATTTATATTGTTTGCCTTAAACCTGGATTGATTATTTCCAATCATTAAATCAGTTCTTACTGAGTTTTTTAAAAATTTTCTTGGAATGATTCATTTTTAAGAAACGATATAACTAAGCATTTTCATGAAATAGAATTCTTTCTGTGAATTGTGTTAAATTACTTAACCTCAATTCTGATGAAACACATATGTTACAATTCCATACTTGTATTTGTTATTTCTAAAATTTTATTGTATATCATATGAATGGTTTTAAATTCCAAAAATAGACCATGAAAAAATCATGGAATCATTTTTTTGTATATAACTTAGTTATAAAAAAATCACAATCTAAAAATTCCGTTTTGTAAAAAGTTAAAATCTATAGCATCTCATGTTTTAAATATGAAAGTATTTCGCAATTGTAAATGTTCATCATGTAAATAATTTTTTTAAAATGGATTATATTTATTTGCTGTTAAATAAAACATTTTTATTTTGTATTTGAAAAAAGAAACTTTTTTTGTTAAGGTATACACATTCACATAAAGCAAACAACTTTTAATTTAAGTTTCTATAATTGAACTGTTTATTTTTTCTCTAGACTGCTTTTATTTTATTTCTGTAATAATTAGGTGAAGGGAGCTTATATAGTATTTTTACAGATTCGTTTTACTAATGTAACATTCTTATAATTGGAAGTCAAATGGAAATTTCCTTTCGTTCGTTAATTTCTTTAATATTTCAAAGTTAATAAAAATACAGCTTTTTTACCATTCTAAAATTCAGCTAAAATTATATTTCCTTCCGGTTTTTATTCTTTTTCACAGAAAAAAAAAATCTTTTTTTCTTTGTAATAGCTGTGCTTATACTACCTAAATCTATTTGTAGTACACTGCTCAAAAAATTAGGGGAGCAAGCAAAAAAGTGGAGCACAATAGCCATGCATGGGTATAAAATGTAGAGTATAGGTGCAACGAAACTCAATACACATAAAAAAAGTAAGCAAGAATGTATGGGAACTAGGATTTTTCGGAATGGTATAAAGAACATGAAGTGATATTTCAGGCCAACAGTTTGGTTACATGTGAATGACAAAAGACTGATTGTTAAGAATTGTTACAGTATGCTTAATATGGTGGGATCCCTCCGAACTACTAAGACTGCAACACACCTGTTTAACACGGATGCGATGAGTTTATCGGTGAAACTTTGGGGAATTCTGTTCCACTCTTCAAGGAGTGTAATCTTTACGTTCCGGATAGTAAGATCTCGCTGAATGTGTCATCTGAATCAGTCCCAACCATGCTGGATAAGATTTCGGTCAGGAGAACATGCTGGCCTTTCCATACGCTATACTGTTTCAACTTCAAAAAAGTTCTCCACAAAACTAGCTGTATAATTTCTGTAGCTATATTTCATTAAAAGAAAAGAATTACCAATGGGTGCAGCGTAAGGTACAACATAAGGTCATAGGATCTCGTTTGCATAACTTCAATCCGTCAAATTGTCTTATGATATGCAGTTCAGCACGTCCGCCTTTGCTAATAACAGCCCACACCTCAAACTACCTCGTCTGTAATGTGATCTTTTTCTGAACGAATATTGTTTTTTTTTTCAATATCCCTTTCTCGCTATATCAAAACACGTCTGGCGTCACACTCTAAACTAAATCCGGACTCGGTCGTAAACAGCACAATCACTTTGCATTCAATCTCGATGTTCAGCAGCCCATTTTCTTCGGACCGCAGGTGTTTTGTGTTCAACGGAACACACACCATTGGCCTACATGCACGTAGACCACCCGCTTGAAACCTGTATTTGATTGTTTGGCTTGAAATTTTTCGTCCTGTTGCCCAGTGTAGGTTTATCCATTGAGAGCTTGGGCGGGCACCTAGAGGGCCGGATAAGCCGAACTTAACTAATTTTTTTTTAATCCGTCAGTGCCAAGGGGGCTTGTAGATCTGCACCCAGGGCCCAAAATTAGCTCAATATGGCACTGCTGTTGTCAAAAGAAACTATCTTTGAATCCGCATCGTATTGGCTGTTCTGCCTCGACAAGCTGTTTAGAGGATATATCAATCATTATTTGCAGCAGTAACCCGTGGGCAACCTTGTCCTGGCAGACATCGAACTCGCCCTGTTTCTTAGAATCGATTTCACAATGACACTTCCTGCCACTCCAACAGCATCCGCTACAGTTTTTTGTGTTTGCCTGGATTCCATCTCCCGATAATACTCCAAGTAATGGATTCCTGTAGACCATAACGTGGTGAAATTTTCCAGTCCCCTTTTCTGAAAATAACAGCCGAAAGGTTGAATTTCACAGCCGAGAAAGTGAAAAACAACAGCTTCTGCGAAATCGCGATTTCTGCACTAATTTCCTTTTTCTGGTTTTTGACTCTGTGTGCGTTGATTTGTATATGAAGTTTTCTTCTGTTTTCTACTACATTTTATAGACTATGTATGTTTTTTGTTACGTTAGTTGTCAGAAGAAATATTTGTGTAATTTCGTTAAATCCATGTCCTTCCCTAATTTTTTTGAGCAGTGTATTTTCTCGGCATTACTTTTAAGATTCCTTTAAAATAGCAAATTATATAAGTAGTCATCTGCTTAGAAGCTCTCTCTCTCTCTCTTCCAGACTTCACGTCACCTCAAAAATAACTTTTATAATCAAATTAGTTTTTGAATTACATTAATCAATTTAATTAATTACGAATTTGATTGTTAATTAAAATTTGATAACGAAATTAATTAATCAATCAAATAAAGTTATCTCAGTAAGAGAAAAAAATACAAGCCTAGGTAAAATTCAAAAAATTTAAGTGTCCACCCCTACCTCTGACTTCGAGTTAAAAACATGAAGCGTTAAAAATAACCTTTGAATTGGGCATATAAGAACCACAGGTAAAATTCAATGATCTTATAAACAATCCATACTATTGCATACGTTAATCATTATGTTCGAGATTTTACATTTCTATTCCTAATTTTTTTTTTTTGAGAGTTCCACCATTATAATTAATTCATTGAAATCTCAGAATCAATTCTCCCTGTGTTTGAATGTTTCTCGCGAACCCATCTGAAAAAAATTTACTTAGATAGTTATTTAAAGTATACAACTGCGTGGAAAAATTGAGGCAGTTTTATTTTCCCTGTTCTATTTGTTATGATTCTAATACTTTTATTTTTATCTCTATGAATAAGTGGAATTTTTTAATGGTAATTTATAGGATTATAAAGAAGTGTTTTCCGATAAAGCTATCTTTTTTTTTAGACGTTCATGGAACATAATTGTGTTTTCATTCGCTTCGCTTAACTAAATGAAAAATTGTTGCTATACACAGAATACCATTTCTCACCAGCTATGTATTGGAACATTTCTTCAGGCCCTGTCTGTAAGGATCGCGTGTTGGCCACCTGAGTTGACCCTTTGGATTTAAGATTCGATATTTTGCGATTGCAACGAACATGAAGGACTTTGAACCTCGGGAGATTTAATGTTCATCATGTTTTCGATAGATGGGTCTCCTAGTGTACTAAAGGAAAACACTTTTTTGAGGTTTTTAATAGTTTTTAATTCTTGACATGGTTTAAAACAGACAAAATTTAACATTTTTCGCTATAAAGAATATATGAAAAAAAAAGAACTCTCCTTTCTCTAAAAGAGTTCGATGTTTTCGAGATTTTGAAAAGTAGCATAACTTCGATTACAAATTATTAGGTCGTGTATTAGAGTTTAGACATCTTTATTTTCTCAAAAATTTTGCTAGAATTTTCTATAAAGATTATTTATATTTTGATATTAATAGAAAAGCATAATATGTAAGGCACCCTAAATTTTACAATTTTTCCGATGTAATATCATTTACTAATATGATAAAAAAAGTTTGATTCAAAATCAGTTTATTTTCACAAAAAGCACATGATCTGTTTAAAAAAATGATTACATTAAGTTTTTTTTCAAAACTGGTTTTCCAACTTTAATTTTTCCATGAAACTAATCAAAACCGAATTTGTATAGATATAAAAAATATATGTACAACTTGAAATGAAAGTATTTTTAACTTTATTTTGCTTACAATAATCCAAAAGTACCAGGTTATCTGGAAGTCCGTTAACATTTGAAAATTCAATGATTCTCGGAATAATGTATGTCGAGAGGTAAAATTTGACACGCATACTTGAAATAACGTGGAGTTTTATTGAAACCAAAAAAAAAGAGTGCAAAATAGGGCCAATAAATGGTTTTGATTACCAAAACGTCAGTAACGTCGTTTGGAAAGTGTGTATAAAATGAGCTGTAGTTGAAAGATGCACCATCAATAGCAGTATGTTGACTTTACTAGAAAAGGCACTGTTAGCAAAGCTATTCCATATGAATGGATAATGTGTTACTGCAGCTTTACGATGCTGTCGGGTGTCATAACTCCTTATCTAAGACAGTCAAAATAATATAACCTAAGTAATGTCTTTAGCTGCACCAAAACAACGAGTTTTGCCTTTATGGATGCTAAGGGAGGAATCCGAAAGGAAAGTGGTTCCAGAAACTGTTGGCAGATCGATGTTCCGCCTGAAAACAGTATTCATTGGGACCATCTTATGTTACTTAACAACTGAAGTGAAAAAGAAGTCTTTCTTCATAAATCTTTTCAATTACAACAAACTGTTTAAATTTTCACCGAAGAGTAAAGTACACTTTTTTGTTTCTAAGTTAAAAAGCCCATACACCGTACGGGCTACCAAAAGTTGGGCACAACCGATTTGCCCGTACATTGTATGTGGGCACTGATATTTTCTTTTTTCTATCTTAGATTTGTACATGTTTTTTATATATTCCCTATAGTGATATTATTAGTGATAGTGTTTTTAAGAAATGAAGTTTGTCCATGGTATTGGAATACTTTTCATCTTCTTTCCGTAGTGAAAGTGGGAATTTTTCGTTGAAGGCAAGAAGAAGGCTTATTCTTGAAAATATTCGATAAATAACAGGGATTTGCAAAGCAAAATGCAATTTTTTGCTTGAGTAGAAATATAAATGAAAAGATAATAACTAAAAGTTGATATTATCTCTGTCCCAATCGCAATGTAAGGCTTAGGTATTACACCATGCTTCAAATCGTATGTGCATATATATTTGCACGCACACACAATATCCTCAACTGTTTGAAAATGAGGTACGAACAGGAAACGTTTTTGAAAGTATAAGATTAATTCTTTCACTATACACGAAACATTCTCCGCAACATGCAAAGTGTACTTAAAAAAAGCAAACATTTATGGGTTTTTGTGTTCCACAATTATAAGATAAAAAATTGTGAGAAAACTTTAAAATTGAAAATGAAAATAAAACTCTTCTATTTTCACTTTATGTTAAGTATTATGCTTAGTTATTTATATGCAATAAAAATATTCCTCTTTAGGAGCATTTTGGGCAAAACAAAATTGATCGCTTAAGGGGTTAAAAATAATTAGTATGACTGCATAAATATATTATAAATCGCATGAGCTTAAATTATTGACCTTTTACGTCAAACCTTTGTGAAACCTTTTTCATCATTTAGTGCGAATTCTCTTTTTGATCCTCCGTTTCTTCTTCCAACAGTTCACACAGTATTTTTTTCCCACGCTGGTTTATCGAAATATGTAGGAAGCTGAAATGAACGTAATAAAATGGAAAGAATTTTCACAAGAACCATAGAAAACACAAAACAATTTGACAGAAAATAATGAAACCGCACAGTAGCGTAACGGAGAATATTTGGGTCCCCCTGTAAAGTCAGGTTATGGGCCCACAAGTTGGATTTTACAAAAGGTAAGTACTTGGCGGCAGTCAGTCTTTGGATTCCCTAGAACCCTTCCCCTCTCCCCGCCCGATGCGGGGGTGTACGTTACGCCACTGAAACCGTACTAAATGAATCTAAGTAAAAGCAATTACCTCACAGTTTTCACTAGTGTGAAAGACTTATCGAGTTAGAGACTCGTTCAACAATAGTTACTAAAGTGCAATTTAATATTTTTATTTCATATAATAAGATTAGGATTCATAAAGATGTAACTTTTATAAATGAAATATTATTTGAAAATTTTATATTTGTAAGGTTTTTATGTATTGTGGGCTGTTATCTACACCAGTGCTCCGCAACCGGTGTGCCGCGGCACACTGGTGTGTCATGAGCCAGATGCAGGTGTACCGCGGTCAAATACATTGTATTTGACATTTTACAATTTTTCATCATGTATTTAATGCACACACACACAATAACAATTTTTTTCATAATAATGTCTATTTTTCTAAATATACTATAAAATAATTATTATAACTAAATAATTATTCAATGGTCCCCTGGTGAGGACAGTTGAAAACTGCATAGTGTGTTGTGTAAACACCAAAGCCCACCAAATTAATCATAGATAAAGCAAAATGACCGCTATGCGCGTCGTTGAAGACTCATGCGTATGTGTTATTTGCATTTGCGGGTGGTATATCACGTTCACTCGTATGTCATTGTTGTCACTATTTTACAACACAAAGTTAAATAAACACGTTCCTACCACTAACGATAATTATTATTAATTATCTTACTGAATTATGTATGGTTAACGTTCTTCGTATAAAAATTTTTAAGTTTTACACCCCTTTAAATATGGATAAATTTTTACGTCGGAAAGATTCGTCTTCACGTACAGATGATGAAGAACCTAGCACAAGTGTTACAAAAAACCTAAAGAAGGTAGTGAAAAGAAAGTACGACGAAGACTACATTAAATATGGATTCTCGTGGTGTGGTGACGAAACGGCACCAAGACCACAGAGCATCATTTGCGGTGATCAGCTATCAAGCGAGTCAATGGTACCCAGTAATTTAAAGCGGCATCTATATTCAAGCCATCCTAGCTGCGCCAACAAAGACAAACAATATTTTAAGAGGTGCTGAGAACAAAATGAAAAACAGAAGAAAATTATGAAATCGGCCGTAACAGTTTCTGAAAAGGCATTAGAAGCTAGCTATCATGTTGCAAAATTAATTGCACGCCAGAAGAAGCCACATATTGCCGGCGAAACACTTATTAAACCAGCACGCATTGAAATTGTTAGACTTATGCTTGGGCCCAATGAAGTTAAGGAAGTGAATAAAGTTTCGTTGTCTGCTGATACTTTTAAAAGACGTATTCACACCGATATGTCAAGCGATATTTTAGGAACACTGATTAAAAAACTGTTATCGGCTGAAAAATTTGCGCTTCAGATTGATGAAACAACTGATATTAAAAATAAAGCACAGCTGATAGCTATTGTACGTTTCGTTGACGAGGACTTTATTAAAGAACATTATTTATTTTGTAAGGAGGTTCCAGAGTGAACTACCGGTGAAGAAATTTTTCAAGTAACCGATGATTTCTTCAAAATATGTAATATTCAATGGAGAAACTGCATTGCTGTTTGCACGGATGGCGCTGCGGCAATGACGGGTAGTAAAAAAGGTTTTGCCTCTTGTGTAAAACAAAAAAAATCCGACTGTACAATTTACACACTGCTGCATGCATCGAGAAGCATTGATGGTCAAGAATTTGCCGGAAGATTTTTTGAACACGATGAATGAATGCATTAAAATCATAAAAATTAAATCACGAGCCACATAAATTCGCGAATTTTTGGATTACTTTGTGCAGAAATGGGAGCCGAATATGAATCCTTATTATTTTATACAGAAATTCGTTGGCTATCCCCAAAGCAAAGTTTTGGCTAGATTATTTGAGCTTCGTCACGAGGTGCGTGAATTTCTTTTAACACAGAATATGCTCGAAATATGCCAGCACCTCGATGATGATTACTGGATAGCCAAACTTGCATACATGGCTGATATAATCGAGCATTTGAATGAACTTAATAAAAAAATACAAGGTCGAAATTAGAATATTTTGAAATCCTCCAACAAATTACAAAAATTTATTAAAAAACTCGAATTTTGGCAGAAAGAGTTGCAAAAAGGATGTTTGGAAATGTACCAAAGGACCAATCATATTGCAATTGAAAACAAACAATTAATTGTGGATCTGGCCCAACAACATTTAAGTATGTTTCAGCAGAAATTTCATCAATATTTTTATTCCATTAATACGGAACAATACGATTGGATTCGAAATCCTTTTGCAACCAATGCAATAAATTCTACGGAAGCACTGCCTCTTCAAATTCAAGAGGAATTAACAGATTTAAAATAATGACATGACTTTAAAATTATACTTCTCCGAAGTTCCATTAGATGTTTCTGGATTTACGTTAAAAAAGAATATCCTCACATTTCCTACAAAGCAATCTTAACATTACTTCCATTTTCGACGACATATTTATGTGAGCAAAGTTTTTCAACTCTTGTATTAATTAAAAAAGATAAGCGGTCATGCTTAAAAGACCTTGACCAAGAACTTCGGGTTGCGTTGTCAAATATTGAGCCGAATATAAAACTTTTGTGTTCATTGAAACAAGCGCAGGTATCACATTAATAATTATTATGATTGCGTAGAAATAAATATGTTATGGTTTTATGTATGTATACTTTTCAAATAAAAAACAAACATTTATTGTAAAATGTGTGTATCAATTAATACCTATATACTTTAGCTTTTGGTGTGCCGCGGAATTCTAGAAAGAATTTTGGTGAGTCTTAGGTGAGAAAAGGTTGCGGAGCTCTGATCTTACACTATTAAAATTCGAAGGTAAACAAACGTATCTATGTATGTATGTATGTGCGTCTATCTTCTCACGAACCGTACGACGCAGAAAGTCGCGGAAGGTACCAAAAGATCGGGAACGATCCGAGGAAGCCGTTTTGCCTATTTATATTCCGATATTGTAATTATTAAAAAAGATATTAATTGAAAACCTTAAAACGCCTAATTGTTTTAACTCCTACCGGTTGTTTATTTGGCAAAGTTTCCGTTCCGTTTCGGCCGAGCGGTGATCCGACGTTTTCCACCATCTTAAAATTGCCATCCGATTTATGCTTTTGAAATCAGACAAAAAATAATTACATAATCGGAAAGATCATTTAGTTCGCCAAGATACAGTATAATAGTTTTTGTAAAATAACGATACTTTCTATTTTTTTCGAATTTTTTAAAAAAGTGTTAAAACATGCGTTTTTATGAAAAGTATTTCTAAATCGTTGCGTATGAATTTATTTTCGTGTTATTAAATCGATATTCTACACTAATTAACTTCAAGCCTTTCTCTTTTTGATCCAGTCATTTAAAAAATAAAATGCGCAAAACTTTGTTTTCTATGAATTTTTAAGAAATGCTCACAATTTTAACTCCACATTGAATAACTTCGTCAAATATTAAGATTATCATACAAAACTTTTTTTGCATTTGTAAAATAATATTATACAACTTTTGTGTTAAGATTGAAAAAATCGCTTAAAAATTACGGATTTTAAAATTTTTTTGTGTTTTTCGTAAAATAATGTTTTTGTGAGAAATAATTTAAGCAGTATTTTTGTTACAATTTTTCTTTAAAAATTATCTTTCTTTCCAATCAATGTGTGAAAATTTGAAATTTTCACTTAAAAATTGAGCTTTCAAAAATAATTAAAAAGACATTATAAAGACTTAAAAGCCTCTGCGCATGCGCGAGAATCATTTTTTTTTTAGCTCTGTTTAAAACTCAGTGGCCAAGGTCAAAGTGCTGTTCTTGAGTAATGGAGAAAGGGGAATTCCCTTTTTTTATCATGCTCTCTCTCATGGCTAAAGCTATTTGCTATCGCGATAAAAGTATTTAATTCATTACAGATAAACGTTTTAAAGTGCTCTAGCTTTTATTTTTTTATGATAATTTTCCTCATTCTTAAGGAATGACTTTTTTAAGAAAAATGGAATAAAATACTGTAAAAAAAATATAATTCTGAAACATATTTTAGTCTCACACACAGTATTATTTTCTTTTGAATTGATTTTGTGCAGTGAATGTGAATAAATTTCCAGACTTTTTCATTCTTATATATTTTTAATGTAACATTCAAAAACAACGCAATGAAGAAATGAATAGTCCTTTCGATAATTAACGGTGAGAATTTTTGTATTTAATTTTTTAGAAAATGGATTTAAAATAATATATATTTTAAGAAACTAAAGCAATATATTTTTCTATTATTCATTGCTAGATTAAATATGTAATGATAACACTGTATAATCTGTTTTTTTTCTGGATAAAATGAGAGATTATAGCTTTCTGGACTTATACTTAAGCTACCAGTATATAACGATTGATTTTTAAATGAAAATACCACACATACACACAAACCCCTTGTAATATTTTAAGCTCTAAGAAAATAAATATTGTTAAAATAATGAATATGCTTGGTTTTTTGTAATATATTATATCAGAACGTTTTCTTTGTTGCTTTAAATATACATTTTTTTTTAAGTTAAAAAGAATTGTTTTCTGTAAATCATTAATCGAAATTTTTCAATCGTTACGTAAAGATTTCTTATAACTATGATAAGTAAACCATCTTAACTAAAAAGGTTCATACTTTGCACTTTTAATATCAGTGATTGAATAAATTAAATACCAAACATCATTTATTTGTCACGATTCGGATTTTTTTTTCAAAATAATAATACTTTGCCTATTTTATGATTTCTTCTAAAATGAATAAATATCGATGCATTTAAATGAAAATGATTTTTAAAAAAGTCATTGATAATTTAGAATCAATGATTAAAAAAATAAAATGCCAAAAACTATCTTTCTTTAAAAAATTTTATAGAAAAAAAAACTTTTTTTTTTTTTTTTACAAAACAATGCTGTTTTGCATATTTTATGATTTTTTCTCATATGAATCAATATCGTTGCGTTTAAATAAAAATGATTTTTAAAACTTTCAGAATCAGTGATTTAAAAAATAAAAAGCCGAAAACTTATTTGAACGAATTTTAATAAAACACTCAAAATACTTAAATCAATCATTTAATAAATTCTTCATTCATAAAGATAATTGCATGAAACTTTTTTTCCGTATGTCGAACATTTCAAAAAATCCTCACAACTTTACTTCAAGATTTAAAATAGTAGTGAAATTTTGTAATTTGAAAAATTTCTACTTCTCTGTCTTTTTTCAACATACAACTATTTTTAAAAAAGCTACATTTTCGTTTTCGGGGCCTAAAAAATTGTAACGAAAGAATTGAAAAGTGAGTGAGGGACTTTTAAAGTCGCACTGTTCACCTACGCCACAGTTTTTGGCAACGGACTTCGAAATTTTCAACCATAGTCAAGTGACGAGGACGACTTCTGAGCTTTCACCCAATTCTCCTAATTACCACACCGCGCCAAACAAGAACAAATTTCAAAAAAGGGAGTTTTTATGACATAGTTAAAGAAATCACTCACACCGCGCGCATACACACACGCATAAGTGCCATCGTCCTGAAAGAAACAGGAAATTCCCATGGGGATAAAGTTATTCCCTCGGTAAAAGCCCGTGCAACGCTGGGCTAAGCGGAGAGGAAATAATCAAAGTAATTTCGAAAAATAAAATTAGAAGTGCTGATTTTGTGAAGAGAAGGGAAAACGTTATACGAGAAAGCCATGATACGCCCTCACGGGCCATGCACTCACATCGTACGCGTCACACCTACACAAAAGTGCTGGTGTCAGAAGAAAGGAGGAAATTAACATGTGGATTAAGTTATACCCTCGGTAAAAGCCCGTGCAACGCCGGGCCATGAAAGCTAGTATTCTTATTAAAATTGATTACAATATATGAATGTGAGTGAACATTAATGTCGCACTGTTCAGCTACACGAGGGCTTTTGGCGACGGACCTCGTAATTTTGAACCATGGTCAAGTGATGAGGACGACACCTGAGCTGGCACCCACCTCTCTTAACTACCACATCATACCAACGGTAGGACGTTTGAGTTCTCGACAGATTTAACGTGCATTGCTCCTCTACTCGGCGGGTATTACAATAAGAAAGAAACATGCGAATATTTATATCGCATATTAGTGTTCACGTTAGAATTTTTAGAATTTAATGCTTTGAAAAATATTATTTTGTAAAGAAACTATGATTTCTTTCACCAGGAAAACTATTTCAAATATTTTTCCATAGTTTTTCGATATTTATTGTGACATTTATACATATTATATTTCATATCTTAAGATTTTCACGTACAAATAAAACATATGTTTCATTAGGAATTATTTAAAGAAAATACTAAACGCCGCACAATAATGGTTTTTAAAAGAAGAAAAATAGTTGCATGGTATTATGGTACAACATAAAAATTCTGTAACTTTTGAAAATACGAAAAATATTGTACAATTTATTCATTATTTCAAAAAAAAAAAAGCTGTGAGCTATTTGTATATTGATATGCATTTCGTTGCTATTATTACTAGATTTTTATGCGAATATTTCATAATAATTGCCGCTTATGATAAAATAAGAGAAAAAAACATCAAACCGGTTACAAGCAATCTGAATGCTATAAAATAATCCTTTACCTTGATTTAAATAAAATGGCCTTATTTATAAAATTATAGATCTTCCTTATACAGTAGAACGTCGTTCATCCGAACGTTTATTATCCAGAGCGTCAAATATCCGAACCAAAGTCCGGATCCGTTTTCGAACAGTGCAATGCTCAACATTTGTTTCCTGTGAGGGGAAAACCCAAGGTGTGGGATATTTGGGGAATTTCAGCTGTGTGATTTGGTAAACATCTGCGCGGAATATTAGGTCAGTTTGTTTTCAAGTGAAGGGGTGTATACGTGCTCTTTTGTTTAGTTTTGTTGATGTAAAAACCTGGATGGCATACGATGCAGAAGACTGTGGATTTCAAATGCTAGATGACGACGAGATTGTGACTTCCGCGCAAGAAGAATCCGACCCTGTCGATGATTAAATGGATGAAGACGAGGACAACAACAACGAAGCGTTAGAGACAGTTATGAAGTGGTACGAACAACAATCAGAGTGCTGTCCTACTCAACTACTTCTGCTGAAGAGAATCAGAGACCTTGCATTGAAAAACCAAAGATGTACAATGGTACAGCGAAAAATAAGTGATTATTTTCCACAATCAAGGTAAAATTGCGACCTTTTTTACCTATTTTGCTCTCTCTTCAAGCCCGTTTCCCGCATGTGATGATTTTCAATATTCGTATAGTGTCCGGTTTCATATACTGTATGGATAACGTGACCAGACGTCCCGTTTTGAACGGGACTGTCCCTTTTTATACATACGAGTCCCGGTGTCCCCGAAATGAACGCTGGGACGCAAAATTGTCCCGTTTTCGGAAACCGCGCGAAGTTGTTCGGAAAGTTATATTGAAACTTGAAGGTCAGACAGTATCGGCAGTTGAAGCTACAAAATAAATCAATCAACTAAAAGACAATTTGACTCAAAAACAGATCAATCAGTCTCTTCCATTTACTGTCCGTCAATTAATGGTGAAATCAAAAGATATATATAATGGTACTTATATATATGGGACGGCGTCTAGGGGAAGGTTCGATTTTAATGTTAAAATAAGCACGCAGAGTTAAAATAACCTAATTTATTAAAAATACAACTAAAACATTTACTATCTACAAGGGGTTTTAAATAATTCGAGATATCACCATACCAATTCCGAAAACACGTACTCTTTCTCAAACAACGGAGAGACCGATTTCCTCTGACCTGCCTTCGTTCAAGCTTTGGTGCAACTCCCAGTTTGTTTTCTGCCACCTCATAAATACATGACCTCACCGTATCGCGCAGCTAAAACTCACGTGGTTTCTATTAGTGGTGCCATCTCTTACAATAAAAAATCAAAAGAAATAAAAGAAAACTTGCACTTCTTTCCTACATATATAGATGAAGAGTTTGTGAAAAGGACGGCTACAGAATTTTATAAATTAAGCCGTGAATATCTGGAGCAGTGAACTTGCTTTCTTACCAAAGTAATGGAGGTATTTTTTGGGCAGATTTAAAACGGGTCCCCGCATAGGAAGACGTTCTAAAATCTCTGGTTGTATTAATTGAAAAGGAGTATATTGACTGTAATAAAGATACAGAAGTTTTTGACGAATTTTCATTAATTTCTAACTACACTACTTCGCAAAAAGTAACCGAATAAAAATGATCTAAATGTTCCCACGGAAACTCGTTGGGTGGAAGTATTCAAACACTTTCACACCAACAATCTACAGCATGAAAACTTTTCTATTTTATTTGAATATATTTTATGTTTGCCTGCTACAAATGCTCCATTAGAAAGAGTGTTTTCTATGATGAACAAATTGTGGACATCTGAGAAAACCCAGCTACTAATTTCTGTTCTAAAGGTGATGTTGATAATTAAGTTGAATATAAAAAAACGTTCCAATAGTTTCATTCTTACTTAAAATCTTCACAAGCTATATTAAAGCAAATTTTTTCCTCTGATAAATATAAATATAACTAAACATTTGGGGTATATTTTTTAATTCGCAACTTTTAAGCTAACCTTTTCTGAATAAATAACTTTAAAAAAGTAGATTTTTTTTAAATGTATATCTTTTAATTGACCTAAACAAAATAATGTCCCGTTTTGAGTCAAAGAATAAATGGTCACGTTATATATGGATCGCATTCGGTTTTCGGTTATCCGAACAATTGCGTATTCGTACGGTGTCCGGTCCGAATTGATTCGGATGAACGACGTTCTACTGTATTACCATTTCTCTTTTTCTTGCTTTCAGAATTTTAATATTTCATAGTGATATCATTAGATTATTGGCGTGGTCCTGAGTGGGCCTCGTATCAAAATTTTTTGCACACCCTTTTTGGGAGCCCCTTAATATATTAGCAATTATTTTCCTCACATATGGTGGGACGCCGTATCATTAATACTGCAGTAGTTACACTCCTGACGCTGACCATCATTGGGAAACTAGAACGCGGAGCGTTCCTCCGTCCCATACTAAGTGTGTTGAGCTCTTGATGTTGAAGGGCTGACAAGGGCAGCTCTTCATGGAGACTGAGCGTCCTGATTGGTTGGCATGGATGGAGAAAGTGGGAGTGGCTGGCTGGCTGATTTAGGTGGTATTGGAAAATTTTCTAAGATCTTGCTAGCAGACGAGTAGCTCGTCTGCCATTGGTTGAAAGGGATCGGTGAGTAAGCACTCTATTCGCTGTCCTGGTGTCAAGGAGATATTTGAAAAATAATTGAGAATTATGAGAAGTTGGTTGCCTGTGTGGTTCGCTGAGAATTAAAGTTACGGAGAATGAAAAATGAGAAAATATGAGATAAAAAATTTAGATTAGAGGGGGTCATTCGCCAAATGGGAATGACACAAAATTAAAGTTAAGGGGGATTGTATGAGTCCAGTAGTATTCTTCTGGGCCTCTTTCTATTGACATTAGGATCGTAATTTTCTAAATTTAAAATATTTGTATTATTGGTTGGTAGATTGTCGAAAAGTTTAATGGGTAGTTTTTGAATGTGAGTTTTAAAGGTAGGAATTTTAAGTACTTTATAAATTTCTTTATTTTTAGTATATCTGCAATCTTTGGGGATATTTCTGATGAGTGAGTTTTGAGCACAATTTAGAAGTTTAATGTTAGAATCTGCTGCATAGCCCCACACTGGACATCCATAGGTTAAGATGGGCCGCAAGACGGCAGTGTAGAGAAGTACTTTGTTGTAAAAGTTCATTTGAGAATTCCGGATAATTTACACTCCTGGTGACTGTCAGCATTCTCTTACCACCAATGACTGAAATTTCAATTCACGCATGCGCGTGGAACTGCATTTTGTTCTGATTTTGTAGTTCTAGAAAATACGTCTTCGAATTCACTGTAGTAATATTTTTGGCTTAATTAAATGTATTCTAGATTTTATTAATTTTGTTCTATATTTTCGAGTAGTTATAGTAAATGTTGCGTTTCGTTGAATTAAAGTATTAAAAAGGAAAATATAGGCTATTCTTATTTGAGAACTGTTATTTTGGAACGACATTTGCAAAAAATCGCTTGAACCCGAATCTTAAACGACGTTCTTTTAATAACGAGAGAAGAAAGGATAAATAAAATTTTTATTTTTCCTATTTTAATAATTTATAGAATTTTTTATTTAGTTAAAAGTTTGATTGATTTCTTGTGATATTCACGGAGCTTTGAAAAAATTTCATTACAGGTTGTCATGTTTTACTATACAATTTTTTTGCATAATTTTAGGACATTTTATTAAAATAAATTGATATATTTTTACGAATATTGAAGCCAATGATATCGAAGACGTCCGTGTATAAAATTTGACTTTATTCAGATATTGTTGGAAATATTGTGTTTCTAATAACAGTGCATATTAAGAATGGTCATCCAAACATTTTTATATCTTTAATTAAGTGTGCAAGGATCTAAAGGCCGTATCTTGCAACGTTGTAACTGGCAACAGTTGCTTTAGGCGGGAAGAAGGTCCTGCTGATAGGAAGAATGTAGTCGGAAGAGAACTGAAAAATACAGATGAAAAAATCAAAGGATGCCCGATGTAGAATTATGATCTAAATTTGTCTTTATTTTTTGAGTACTGTTGTTGGAATTGGCATATTGCTATTTATCTTGAAATCTCTGAATGTCTAATTTGTATGGCAACGGTAAAACCAAAGATTGCCCCCCCCCCTATTTATATTGGTACATCTGGCACCATAGTTTATAGTGAATGAATTGCGTGACACATTAAAGATATGAACTGCGGAAGATTTGTTACTATTTTATTCCTGGTACACTATCAAGTCCATACAAGTGTCCCTTAAACTAATAATCAATAAATAATTGGAACAAAATAAATGAAGTTCTTTGTGTGTCTGCTTAGAAAACAATGGCACACCAATTTTCCTATAGAAAAAAAAAGAATTTACAAAGTGCTGCATGTAATACACAAAGTCTTTTATTCTTTCACAGATTGATATATATTTTGGGGAAAAAAACACATCCTGTTTCGATTCCATCCCTGATAATATATTTAATTAACGTATGAGTATATATATACAAACATTTTGACTAATTCATTTTATCATCGCACGAAGAATCAAAGATTACTCAGAAAAAATACGTCATTCCGAGATAATTTTTAATCGCAAAATAGAAAGCAGTTTCGTTTCCGGATAAATAAGATAAAACTAAAAAGATCTTTTAACCACTTCCGTTATTTGGAAGTAAATCTTAAATGAATTATTCTGTTTAGAGGGAGACTCAGAAATTTTGATATGTATACTCTCTCTGCATTAAATATATTTATTATAACTTATAAATTGTACTCTTTTAAAAAGAGTACAGTCTGAGTCTCTTTTCAAATATATTTTAAGTACAGGGAAAAATTCAATCAATGTCCATTTTTTAAAATTTTGTTTGTCATAATGTTTCACACAGTGAGTCATATGGCAAAGTTCCAAACATTAAATATGCAGGTGGAAAGCCAGTAACATCATGTGGCGAGTTATTGTATTCATATGTAACTTGTTCTAATAATTTTGTCCAGGGAATTTTTGTAGTTGAACTAACTTTACATCTTAATTTTTTGCTACTAATGTCTGATTAACTCTTTCATTCTTTTCATTGCATTGTGGTCTATTTGCTGAAGTTAGTAATTGTCTAATATTATGATGTTTTAAAAATTTCTTAAATTTAGAAGAGATGAATGCTGCATTTCTATCACTTAACAGTTGTTTGGGGCATTGAATTGAAAAAATTTGTTTTAAGCAATTTGTATAAGTTTCAGAAGTGACACTTTTGGATGGAAATGTCCAAGCATATCTAGTAGCATGGTCCAGAACAATATGCAGGTATTTCTTTTGTGAATTATGATAATTAAATCCTCCTACAGTGTCTAGTGACATCAGTTCAAATGGTTCTTCTGCCACGGGAACTTCTTCTAATAATCCATACTTTTTGTGTAGAATTTTTATTCATTTGACATGTTTCACAACATTTAACAAAATTTGAAATATCTAATATAATATCTTTCCAGTAATAAATTGGGGAAATTAATTTTAACATCTTTTTCACACCTGGGTGACCAAATTGTTTATGTGCAGTTGTAATTAATTTTTCTCTCAAAGCTAATGGTACTACAATTTTAATTAAATTCCTTTTCTTAACAGTTAATACATCATTATATTTTGTATATTTTGGATCATTCATGTTCTCTGAATTTTGGTATTCAATAATTTCATCAGTATTTAAAAAATGACAAATGGGTGATGTATAATGACATACAGGGTTCCTCGACAACATGTCTGCTTCAACATTTAATTTACCTTTTATATAAACTATCGAATATTCATATTGAGAAAGTTTTAAACTCCACCGAAATAAACGTCCAGTTAAAAATGTTTTACACTTTTAAGCCATTGTAAAGCAGCATGATCAGTATGTATTGTGAATTTGGATCCAGGTAGGTAACAGTGAAATTTGTCCAAGGCATCTATAATTGCTAAACACTCTTTTTCTGAAATTGTATAATTCTTTTCATGTTTAAGTAATTGTCTCGAGTGATAAGCTATGGGGTAAAGTGTTCCATCTGGGTGTTCTTGTTTTAAAATTACACCTATTGAATCCTGACTTGCGTCACAAAATACATGACTTGGATATTGTGAGTTGTATAATTTAATAATAGGTTTTGAGATTAAACAATTCTTTAACTTTTGATAAGCTTCTTGACATTCATGTGACAAATTCCAAACTGCATCGTTTTTAAATAATTTATTTAATGGTACTCTAAGTTTTGCATAATCTTTAATAAATTTTTAATAAACATTGATGGAACCAAGAAATCTTTGAAGTTCTTTTACATCTTTAGGTGGTGCTAATTTTCTTATTGTTTCAATATTTAGATTATTTGGGGAATAATGACCTTGTGTTATTTCATATCCTAAAAATTTTATTTTTTCCTGTGCAAACTGACATTTTGATTTTTTAAGTTTAATGTTTTCTTTTTTACAAATTTGAAATATTTTATCTAAATTAGTTAAATGCTCTTCCCAAGATTGTGAGAAAATTATAATATCATCAAAATAGTTTAAGGCAAAAGTGAACTGATATTTTTGTAAAATTTGTCTGATAGTTCTTTGGAAAACAGCTGGGGAATTTTTCCAGCCAAATGGAATTTGGCCAATGGAAGCCAAATTTTTATGTGCCAATATCCACTTATTAAATCGAGAGTAGAGAAAAATTTAGCATGAGTTAAATTATCAATTACAAAATCTATCAGAGGTACAGGGGTGGAATCTTTTCGTGTTATTTCATTCAGTTTTCTATAATCAATACATAATCTTCATTTTTCCCTTCATCCTTTTTATATGCTAAAGTTACAGGGGCAGCATATGGACTATGGGAGGGTCTAATAAAACCTGCTTTTAACAATTCTTCTATCTGTGTTTTTATTTCTTTAGATTCTTGTTGACTATTTCTATAGGGGTGTAAACTTATAGGAAGGTTTGAGATTAAATGAATTATTTGTGGCTCCGAATTGATACAACCTACATCATATTTATTTTGTGAAAATATGTTTTGAAATTTGTCAAGAAGTTGGGTTAAATCTTCCCATTGCTCACTAGTTTGTTTTGGTACTGTGTCCTCAACAACCATGGCTGGGTTAAACAATACTTTCCCCAGATCAGCTTCAGGGCTGTCTGGTATTTGAACTAAGCCGTTATTACCCTTAACATTACTATTATTTTCATGATTAGCATTGGGATAGTTCATAAGTTTATAATTTTTAAGAGTTTTACAATATGTCCCATGATATGTTCTCAATTCACTGACACACTTATTATTTGAAATTTTAACATTACTAAATTTTTACCAAATTGAAAACACACATTTTACGAATACTAATATCAAGTTTAAATAAATGTAAATATTCAAGTCCTAAAATAATATAAGGCAATTCAGTATCAATCAGAAACACAAATCAATTTGCTTAGATATACTACCAATATTCATGTAAACTGTAATTATACCTTTGAGATAAATAGTCCCACAAGTTTGATTTATTTTTGCATCACTATTTTTTAAATTCTTAGAATTTTTAAGTTGTTTAGATAAATTTATTGGAATTAATGACACATTGCTTCCTGTGTCAACTAGAGTAAAAAAGTGCTTGGAAAATACCGTTGATTTGATGAGTAGTTGTCATCTATGCCCTTGGACATTTTCACTATTTCTGGGCGGGCGAAAATTATGTTGATTTTGTTGTACAAATTGCCTAGGTTGACTGTTGAACTGCTGCCTTTCATTGAAACGCACCATATGAGATTGATGTGGCTGTCCATATCCTCTTGATTGGAATCCTAGTGGAGCACTTCCTGTATTTATACTGCCCGTATGCTTGATTATGCCATCTTCTTGAACTTCCACTTTCTCCCGCATTTCGATTTGAATTGTCCGGTGTTACTGCAATTAATTGCCGTATTATCGAAATCCATTCGCAGGGTGTAGAAATCTTTTGAATAATTAAAAATTTCTAGAATTCACTGGGACTAGATAATATGTCATATGTTCCATGATGGAACTGTCATCATAATTAAGTTTTTTACCCAGTGCAAGTTTATCGGTAAAAAATGAAATCAAGTTTTTGTTGTCTTTAATTTTAGGTTGTGGAATTTTTGTATTTCTTCTTGTCTGGTCACATCGAACACTGTAATTAACAATTCTTTATTTTCTTGATAAGTATTATTAAATAGTTTATTATCATACCAAAATTTGAGGTAACTTCCCGTGAGATATCTAGGAATGTTTTTCTTCTTCCTTTGTTCGTCTTTTTTATATTCTAAACATTGTTGATCAAAACAGCCCAGAAAACTTTTAAAAGAACATAACTTATTAGTATCAAATTCAGGTAAAAAAATTGTTTTGAAGTGTCCGTTGGTGACACCTGCCGGAAAGAATCGTCTTCCATTGTATTATGGTTTTCAACGCAGTCACTAGTTCGAAAAAACAAATTCCTAAAGTTCATTTTCTTGGTTTCGTGGCATATGTTGAGGTTCCTCGCGGTGTCCAGCCGGCTCTTGACAGGCCCCAGGCCTGCTGGTTAAATGAGAGGAGGGCATCATCTCTAAGAAAGACTTCTTTATTCTTCTGTAATCATCTAAAATCCAACATGGCGGCCCTTGGGCGTGCAACCGAGTAGAACAATAGACAGTAATCCGACAAGGAGTCACCAGCTACGCCTTTTCCAGTACGCGTTCTCCCTCGTCAGCGCTCGCTCCACCTTTAAATAGGCTTATTTACTCACAAATCCTTACGTGATGGTAAAGAGTTCGCTCTATTTTTATTTATTATGCACTTAATTTTGTGTGTGTGTGTGTGTCTGTGAAGCTAATCTTTTCAAACCTGACATATATATATATATGGGAATCTAAACGAAATCTTCCAAAAAATTTAGATTCTTGAGATAGCGGGGTGTCTAAGGGTCTTACGATGTATGGGTTAACTTTGAAAAAATAGGCAACATAAAGAAAGAAACTTGTTGCAAACTAAATAATTTATTATGAGTTATAGGAGAGTATTTACGGGGGGAATATTCAAAGACTAGAAAATAGGACATGCAGACATTTAAAAATATAGGAAAGTTAGAGTATTCCCTCTAGAAGGACGTTAGAGACGAAATAAAACTCATTATGTGATGTGATGTTAACTTACAGCCTAGTTTTGGCAAACGGGCGCGAAAACGCTGCTTCGTTGTCGAGTGTTAGTGGGCCTCTGCCGAAAAGGTAGATGTTGGCGTTTTAATAAGCACGTTAGATGGCGTTGATATGGAATGCTGTTTTAACTAAAATTGCCATCCTCTGCAAAAGGATATGATCTAACCTTTTACAAAAAGAGTTCCATGGGATATCCTATACACACACATGTATATACAGTGGTGGCCAAAAGTCCTGAACACACTCATTTTTTAGCATAATTTTTGTGTTTGACTTCATTTTTCGTTGTGAAATTATCGCACTATCTTAAATATTGTTATTGATTTTAATATATTTTTTATGCTGATTTCAAATCGACTACTAGTTTCTTAATGACTAAAAGATTTTTTGTAGTAAAGCTGCCTGAACACAATAATGTGAACTATGTGCAGAATAAAACAATATAGAATAACATAATATGCAAAGAAAAATAACAAGAAAATTGACAAATACGGTATATTTAATAAGTATTTTGAAAATTACATTGTTGTCACATGTTAGAAAATCAATATTTTATGGGCCAGCCGTTTACTTTAATTACGGCTCTACATCTTTTTGGCATGGAATGCACCAATTTCAAAAGAAGATCTTTCGTGACAATATGGTTGAAGGAAAATATTAAAGCTTCAATTAATTCACGTTTGTTTGAAGGTTTTTCTTTGAAATTTCATAACCAATTTTAAACCATAAGTTCTCTATCGGATTAAGGTCGGGAGACTGTCCTGGCCAGTTCATTCTATTCACAGTAAGGTCTTTCAACCATTTCTGGACTACCTTTGCACGATGACAAGGGGCGTTATCGTCCTGAAAAATCCATGATTGATTCCCAAAAAGATCTCTCGCAGTTGGTAGCAATTTATTTTGTAGTATTTCAATGTAATCCATGGCTTTCACTGTTCCGCTAACGATGTGAAGTCTTCCAACACCATGAGAAGACATGCAACCCCATACCATCCCTTTTGTCGGGTACTTTACTGTGGGCTTCAGACACTGAGGGCTGAATTCCTCATGAGTGCGTCGTCTTACATAGGTACTACTTTGGTTGCCAGAAATACAAAACTGACTCTCGTCACTAAATATTACCTTTTCCCAGTCTTTAATAGTCCCTAATGAATGTTCCCTTGCCCACGTCAATCGCTTCTTGCGTTGAAATTCAGTCAGTAATGGTTTTGGGCGTGCTTTACAGCCTCGTAACCCAATTTCCAGCAGTCTTCCTCTAACAGTTCTTGGGCACACACCCACATTTGATGTCAAAGTCCATTGTTTCAAAATTTGCGAGGAATTAAGCTTTCTGTTTGAAAGTGAAATTCTGTGCAATAACCTGTCTTCACGTAAAGATGTTTTTCTTGGTCGTCCTGATCGCCCCCTGTCCGCAATAAAGTTTGTTTCAGAAAATCTTTTTAAAGTTCTCACAACAGTAGAAAGGCCACATGGTACTTTAGCAGCAATTTAGCGCATGGAATAACCTTCTTCCTTCAAATGTATTATTTTGTACCTTTTATTCTCAGACAGATATGAAAATTTGGCCATAATTCCAATATTTTCCACAAACGCACTTCAAATTGCTTTCAATACATTATTTTCCACAAGCACACAACTGCATTCAATACAATAAACCACGTTTCACCTTTTTCTTTCAACTCTTTATCGCTACTGCTCTCTGATTGGTTAAAATAACGGAGCATTTCATTGGTGGAAATCACACTCACTCATTCTTACAGTGACCTTATGGTTTCTTGTCAAGGTTTTTTCAACATATCAATGAAACTATTTACTTTAGATGAAATATACAAACAGATTTGAAATCAACATGAAAAAATACATTAAAATCAATAACAATATTTAAGATTGTGCGATAACTTAAGAACGAAAAATGAAGTCAAACACAAAAATTATGCTAAAAAATGAGTGTGTTCAGGACTTTTTGCCACCACTGTATATGTAGAACATTCATACAGAATTATTTCTATATTTGGAAGTATTTATTAGTATAAGCCAAGGGTGGACCAATTATTTTGGCTCACCGGCCACATTGTGGGAGCGGAGGATATTCGGTGGGCCGCACCTTTTCAAAACGGTTTCACTCATAAAAAATAATAAAAAAATATAAGTTCAATAAAATAACGGCAGCTTTATTTTGTTTATCTATTGTGCTGATTTCATATTACCTATGCCGGCAAGCATATTTAATTTTAAAATCAGTTTAATGAGACAAATGTACCATATTATACTTTCAACAATTTTTTTTAAAATCAAAAGTGAGATTGCTTGTTTAAATTATCATGACTCACAGCCTGCAAGTTTGTCATCTTGCTATGCCAGTTATGTGTACTTGCATCTATATGTACTAATGTTAATCTTCATGCAAAAAAATTTTTTCTCACAAATACATTTTGACTGAAATATGGAGAACAATTCCCCAGCGAATTTCTTCATACATGGAAATTTTTCAACTTACAAAGGTTTGTAAAAGTCAATTAATGTCATAGCATAAAACATTTTCGTCATACTGTGATACGATTGCAAGTCAATAAGTTCAAGCTGTATCAATATTCCCATGCTTCCGAAAGTCTGCGTAGAAGCAAATTTTATATGTTAATATTAAAATTACTATTAAAATCTTGCTTGTGAGAGAAAATTAACATACATTTAAGGCAGGGATGGGCAACGTGTTTTGGACCGCGGGCCACGTTGTGGGAGCAATGGATATCGGAAGGCCCAACCTTTTCAAAATGATTGCACTCATTATAAATAAGTTAAATAAAATAGTGGTAGTTTAATTCAATTTACTTATATTTTGATAATTTCATATTGTCTAGAGCTGCAAGCACATTTCATTTTAGAATTAATTTAATGAGACAAATATACCATATCATAATTTTTTTTGAGGAGGAGGAGTGAGATTGGGCTAGTTTAAATTTTTATCACACGTGCTAGTTATGTCAACCAGCTTGCATATTTACTCTTGTTGATTTTCCTGCAAGAAAAACTTTGCTCTCAAATATATGTGCGACTGAATTATAAAGAAAAATTTACCTGCATATTTATTTCTTCATACATGGAAATTTTTCAGGTGATTTTTTTTTGTAAAAGTCATGCCATAGCACAGCGCTTCTCAAACTTTCAATGTTTGCGACCCAATTTTCAAACATAATTATCATCGTGCCCTCCCCCCGTACAATAACAATGAATTGAATGCAATAATAATGTACTATGACGTTAAAGCAACAGTATGACTTTAATTATAAGCCGTCAAATTATCAATATAAGTATTATATTTTGTATAAAGTTTTGAATATATGGCAAGCCCATTTAAACCAGTAATTTTTACACTGATATCAGTAATTATGAACTTGTTCTAAACTTAATATTGATAAATTAATTATCAAATACATTGTGCAGTACTGATACATTTATAAATATGTTACATCGGTGTAAAAAAATGTGTCAGAATGCATTTGTTTTGCTTCTTTTTAGTATGAATTAATTGTTTTCCTAAAATAATTCTTTCTTTTGAAGTCTTTTTTTTAGTTTGAAGTCCCCCCCCCAGTTAGGATTATCAGTCCCTATGGGGGGGGGTGCACCCCACAGTTTGAAAAACGCTGTCATAGCATTAAACATTTTCTTTACGCTGTTAACTCTGACTTCTATTCAATAAATTTAAAATGTAGAGGTGCTGTATCAATATCAGCAATAATGGGATAACAGAGCAAATTGAATTTAAACTCAATTTTCTTAAAATCCTGGAATCTTTTGGTAACCTCGTCCTCCAAACTCTGCAGATGATCTCTTATTAGTAGAAACACTTCCAAGCACATTGTTTTCTCAATAGTGAAAAATAAAAGATGAAACTTTAATCGCGCATGGAAAATCTCAGTCGAAGTGGATTTCATAACTGTTTTGACTGGCCTCTAGTTGCCCACCCCTGTGTTAAAGTAATAATTCTTTTCTTCTTCACTAAGGAATTTTTAATTTTTTTACTTCCTTTCCATTTATTGCTAGGACATTTCCAAGGCACATAGAAGTAAACCTTGGGGGGGGGAGATTATTTAGGCCCTTTGAGGGCGTAAATATATTTACATCAAAGAGAGAAAACTAAGTGGCTAAATATGAAAAATGCTTATAGACAAAGAATATTTGCTATTGAGTTTAAAGTCATAATCCACTTATACAAGTATTGAACAGAATAAGATAGCATTGCATAATTTTTTATGTCAATACTTTGGTAGAGGAAAAGACAGAGCGGAACATTATACAGTAGAACGTCGCTTATCCGAATCAATTGGGACCGGACACCATTCGGATACGCAATTGTTCGGATAACCGAAAACCAAATGCGATCCATGCAGTATATGATACTGCACACTATACAAATATTGAAAATCATCCCATGCGGGAAACGTGCTTGAAGAAAAAGCAAAATAGTTGCAACATGTTGCAATTTTACCTTGATTGTGGAAAATAATCACTTATTTTTCGCTGTACCATTGTACACCTTCGTTTTTTCACTGTAAAGTCTCTAATTCTCTTGAGCAGCAGTAGTTGAGTAGGACAGCACTCTGATTGTCGTTCGTACCACTCCATAGCTGTCTCTAACGCAGAAACGCGTCAGCATTTGATGGACCCTGGGGTTACTTTCGTTATGTTGTCCTCGTCATCCGTTTCATCGTCGACAGGATCGGATTTTTCTTGCGCGGAAGTCACTAACTCGTCATTATGTAGCATTTGTGTGAAATCCACAGTCTTCTGCATTGCATTGTTTCTACATCAACAAAACTCAACAAAAGAGCACTTATACACCCCTCACTTGGAAACAAACTGACCTAATATTCTGTGCAGATGTTTACCAAATCACGCAACTGAAATTTCCAAAATATCCCTCATCTTGGGTTTTTCCGTCACTTTTGGCCTCACAGGAAACAAATGTTGAGCATTGCACTGTTCGAAAACGTATCCGGACTTTGGTTCGGATATTTGACGCTCCGGATAATAAACGTTCGGATAAACGACGTTCTATTGTATTGCTTTTTTTAATAATTCAGATCATATTTCAGATATTAAGTGATAGTGAAATGTTGTTATTGTTACATATGACTATATTAGAAGGATCAATCCAAACATATAAAACAGTTCAAGTATCACACAAGAACAATCATTAATAATAAAAAAAAGAACAAACATTTTAAGTAAGAACCAGGACAAATGACATGGGAACAAAAGTAAAAAGTTAAAAATTTAAACAAGGAAACGAACATAAGAGATGTAGTCCTTACAAGGAGTTCATGAAAGTTCTGGCAATTCAGTATGATTTGCTTATCTCGCTATATTTTTGAGACTGTTTATCTAGTTCTGGGCGTATAAAAAGATGCTCGATAGGGAAATGTAAAACACATGTTTTTAGCATATTACAATTACTTAAAGGAATAAGTCAAATTAAAACATCTGTGTGCTACTTAAGCATATAGCAGGGAAAGATAATATATTGCAACTTTCGGTTGGTTCCTGGTAGTTATTCATCACATCTGTAGCAACAGACATCATTAAAGAATCTGTGGATTTCCATGCACAACAGCTTCATACATTTGATGGAATCGGGTTCAAAAAGTATGGAGACCTTATTTCGAAAATTGATGATTTGGGTTATGTTCCTTGAAAAATCTCTCATTTTCATCTCAGAAACAGTAATAATCAAAAGGGTTACAGAAACTCACCCATTTTACTCAAGTTTATCGCACAATGTAATATTGATGTATAGAGTGGAAAAGTAAAATGGCAGGATTATCAAAAATAAACTTTATTTCCAACACAACGAATAATTAATTTCTTGAGTGACCTTGGCTAATATAGGAAATATTGTTCGATTTGCTAATTCCCTTCTTTTCTTTTCTGATTACAGACGTTTATAAACATTTATTGTGTTGGAAGATTTGACTTAAAAAAAGTTAATTAAGGAAATGAAAACTATACATCAAACCATAAATTTATTTTATTTAACAATATTTATTTTATAACATAGTTATAAAAAAATACAGAACAATAAATAAATAACACATTAATTATATAGTTTTAAAAAATTAATATATAACATTTTATGTAATATTTCATCAATTACAAAAGGTTCTGTCAACTTTCACAAGCAGAGAATTAAAATATCGTAAATAATGCGTTGTATAAATATTTCTCTAAAATGTTTTCAACATAAGAAAAATTATTTCACTTATTCATATTAGGATGAAAAAAACGTTCAATATTTTTCGATATAATGTTTAAACTATACTGAAAAAGATCAAAATCCTCATTAATTTCTTATAAGGGAAGAAAAGCATATTAAGGTCTCTATCAATAACACTATGGAAATAAAAAGAACTAATAAAGGTTTTTATACAACGCATTATACAAAGGATAAGCACATTTTGATATGATTGTATTTATAAAAGTAATCCTGTAACAAATATTCTTAAATATTATTGATTTCATTGTAATTTTTTCAAACATATAAAACTAACGAATTCAACAATACAGAGATATATTTCATGTATAAGAAATGTTAAAAGAACTAATTCCATATATTATTTGTTTTGGATAAATTTTTAAATACAATACTATTAATATATATTTAAAATACTTTTAAATGTCAAGAATGATTAAATTTTATTCACAAATTCTTTGAAAATGATGTTTTAATGATCAGTACATTATTATACAATTTGAAATAATTAATTTTAGTATTATTCATAATTAAAATATTTCTGAACTGAATAAAAATGTTTTGTAAAATAAAATAGCGTTTAATCTACATAAAAATAAACTTTTCAAATTATAAGTTTCAAAATTTTTCACAGTGGAATGCCCTCAAACCTGCAAGTGAATAGATTTAAGTTTTCATTATCAGACACATTTTTACAAAATACATAATACATGTGGTCTAACACTACAACAAATATAAGACTTGTACTTTCTTCCAAATAATGTTACCATTGCATTATAACCAACGAAAAAACAGGAATTAATATTTTAATGGTAACAATTTCATGTAACTTTCCCATCTGTCACACATTTTAATACGTCTTCGTAAAAATGCGAATTTTTTTTCTTTGTTATTCAATATATCAGACTTAAATTCCGATGATTTGCAAAGTTTCGTTTCAACCCATAGTCTAGAAAGGGCTTTAAGTGCGTCTTCATCTCTGATTAATTTTAGAATTTTTTCTACAATGTCGGAAGGTAAGTCATTCGGATCCAATACAGAACCAGCACTTTCAACAATAGGATTGCCATGTGCCAGAAGCTCAATCATATTAACGCCAATGAACATATTGTTGGCTTTCCTCCACAGATCACTAAGGTCTTCTCGTTCCAAAATGCCCATGCAATCGAAAAGCAACATCTCTAAAGGTATTCGGATTTGCCTCTCTTTTATGTACCGCTGAACCATTAAGAATTTCATATATTTTTCTACGTCTTCGTTCTTTTTCCATGCTTGGGATTCCCATAAACAGCTTATATCTTCGTCTTCAAAGATTAAAATCTTTTTCATTTGTGTAATTCTACCGATTAGAAACCAAATTTTTTGATTAACAATTTGGATAAGTTTGCGTTTGAGTCGTTTACTTGGCAAGTGAATCTTGAGAAGAACGGAGGCATGTTCTTCTTTTAATTCGAGTTCAAACATCTTATTTGTCTCTTCCTTATACCAAGACTTCAGGCTTTCTTCTTGTTTAACAGATTCCAGAGCTTTTTGAGCTTTTTTTATGCTGCTAGAGATAGATTGTTCTGCTAATTTGAGTTTATCCTGAGGATTAAATATTTCACACAACTGAACTCTCATTTTTTTTTCTCCATCACTGACTAAAGTTTTCAAGAATTCTATACTTGAAACTGGATAATTTTTGAGTTGCATGTATATCATTGGTATGTAGAATGCGCTAAGGAATTCTGAAAACGTTTGTTTTATGTTTATTTTTTCATCTGAGGTAAAGATATCAAATTCTTCCACATGACAATTTAGATATTTTACATGCTTGAAATTAAACTTTGAATCATCGAAAAAAGAATTTAATGTTTTATTAAGTAAAGTGATTTTACAAATAGTATCTATGCATTCGTTTATTTCTATTCTTTTCTTCTCCGGCATAATTATTACTTTTAATTTTTTACTTAACTCTTGAGTTACTGCTTCGTTCTGCAGACTTTCTATCAAAAAACGAATTGATTTATTCGATTTCAGAACGTATTTCGAAATTTGTCTTTTTATTAATCTTTTCTCCTTATTTGTCAAGATATCAAAATCTTTCATTTCGCTATACAGAGATTGCAAATAAGGAAAGCTGTGAAACGATTCACTATCCTTAGCGTTATCGAAAATGTCCTCGAATAAAGCTTGATTGTTTGCAAAAATTCTTTTTAAATCATTCTTTGTGCTTTCTGTTATTTCCTTTTCTTTGTTTATTAAAATAAAGTTATTTAACTCGCCAGCAATTTGAACCAAAATTTTCAAATTATCTTCTTCGCAGAGAGAAATGATAAAATTCAACGAGAAGAGCAACGCTTCCAGCTCATCAGCGAAGTTTTCAAAATGAAGATATTTTGTTTCTAACTTAACAAAAATACGTTTTAAAAGCTTGGAAAGAAGAAGGCTGAGTCCTTTCTTTTGACATTTCCACAATATTTTTCTTTTATCGGCAATATCCAAAAGATTTACATCTAACTTTGCCCTAATATTCTTGCATATCTTTGCTGCTTCGCATATACCTTTCCCAATCAAAAATTCTTCGATCCGTAACACATGACAACAATATACAGGCATGAAAAGATCATTTAACTCAATAAGTTCATCTTGAATTTTATCTAAAAACACTTGATCTCTGTTTTCTATTTGAACTCTACCTTGCACAGTATTGAAGCGGTAATGAGATAAACAATGGTTTCGAATTTGGCTGAATTTATGTTCCAGCTCAGGCAAAATACAGGAACTTAACATGGATTTCACCACTGTTTTGCTGGCGGTTTTATTTTGCAATATTTCTCCGATAACTTGAAGTGTTCTTTCGAATGTCAGCATTTTCTTAGGCTCACTGTCGTGATATGGAGAACTCATAGATGTGTTTAAATACATTTTTAATCGGCCTATGAGAAATTCATCTTCTATTTCTGGGAGATTAGCTAAGCTTCGTGTTATTATTTGTAGTAATTTCAGTTTTCCTTTTTGGCACCCCGTGTTCGTACAGCGTTTTAGTTCAGCTACCATAGACTTTGTATTTTTAAGAAAAAGCGACCTATAATAAAACGATATAAACCTGAGAGCATTATTTTCTTTTTCACAGATTTCGGCTGCGACTCCACAATTTTTGCAGTGGATGCCGTGTTTTTGCGTAGTGAAAAAAATATTACTTAAGACTGTCAAAAACATTGAAGACAAAGTATCAGTAAATAAGCTGTTATTATTTTCATTAAAAATATCTATTACGTGTGGAAAATTATCAAAAAATAACGAACCATTAAAAGCATCTAAATTTTCATAATATTCAGTATGCCTCACGTAATCTTCAAACATAACCAATTCGTTCTTTAAATTTAATTCATAATCTACTTGAGGTAAATCAAAATAAAAATATTTTTCGTATTTATTTAAAATAAAAATCATTATTTCTTTAGATTGTTCAATGGTGGCAGGACTGATTTGCCTACGAGAAAATATTCCCTCTGCTACTTCTTTTTGATAACTGTTGAAACGTAGAATCAGTTCAGAAGATTTTTTGTATGTTGCAGATAAGTTGACAGACTTTGATATGTCTTTTTCGATTGTTTCACCAATTTCTTTCAAAGAAATAAGGATTTCTGAGTTTGGATTTCTAACTGTATGACCTTTCAGGCGAAAATTATTTGCAGAAAAATCATACAGCATCCATAATATATGAGTTTCAGGCAATTCCATGCAATAATGAAATGCAGAGAATCCATTTTTATCTGTATATCGAGGATCGGTTTCGAAACCAGTTTCGCCCAGTTTTCGGGTTATGTATGGAATCTTATACAATTTAGGTATAATATCTTTCCTGTGGCTTTTAAGAAGATTAATTAGAAAGCTCCTTTCTAAAGAAACTATATTGGCAATTTCCTCAATTTCCTCTTCTGTTAAATCGGCTTTTTTTAAAGTGCGGAGTAATACTTTTTTCCTCAGAGAATTTGCCTGTCTTAAAGGTAAACCAAAACTAAATCTTTCATTTTCTTTCGATCCTTCATCCGTTACGTAAGCATGATGGAAAATTATAAGTTTTGGAAAATTACCTCGTTCCGATGAAAAAAAGTAAAGTCTGCAGTTTTGTTCTCCATCAAACTTGTATAAACATATGTCACGCTTCAAAACTTTCGTTACTTCCAATAAAAATGAATGCAAATGCAAACTATTTGTATCTTTGAATAAGTTAACGAATTTGACAGGTAAGTTTATGGAGGAACAAATATGTTGTTTGAAAATTCGTACAAATTTATCAATAATCGAATTATTATTAAAAATATTTCTATTAAAAAAAGGATTTAATTTACGGATAACATGTTTCAATTTTCGTATGCAGGCATAAAAGTTACTATTAGTGGAATCCGAGAAAATGCGCAATGAGTCTAAAGCATCATCTTCTGAGACTGATTGTAAATAAGACACAGCAAGGGGCCACATAATTTTATGATCAGTTGGTAAATAAATTTCCCAAACAGAGTCCGGCAAGTTCTTAACTTCATATGGTACATTTAAAGGATGAAGAGGCAAACTTCTAAATGTCGGTGGCTGCAAAACCATTGTATTGTTTTTAAAAAAAACTTTACAAAATATAGAAGTTTTATCTTAAGGATGGAAATGAATATACTTTCTGAATGTTTTCTTATCCACCAATATGATCTTCAGTACACAGCAACAGTTCTGAAAATAAAAGGAAAAAAATTAAGCAATGATTGAAAAGTATACTTTTTTGTTTTAATGTCCTACAGTGAAATCGTATGTTTAAACAGATGTTCGAAACTTTAAAATAAAATATATAAAAATAGTTGATTGGTCTATTCTTTCATTGCCATTCTAGATAAAATTCAGCGAGAAACTTTTAAAATGAGATTATGACAGAAATACGTGTTTGTTTATTCCTCTTATTGATACGAAATATTTAAAGTAACGATTTTTTGTATAATTGTGAACTTTTTTTTCCAAATTTTACATATATTGTGAACAAGTAATATAAAAAAAAAAATTTCAAGCCAATTCCTAACTAGGTCAACAAAGAAAATTTTTATTTTTATTACATTTTATTAAATAGTTACAATTAATATAAATATGAATATACATTGATAGAATCACAATATTAAGTGACAAAAAAAGCGATTTTCCTTGCAATTTTCCAATTTCCTTTCTATATATGGTGTTGGACTCTTTTTGTTTGTTTGTTACTATTTATATTCATTCATTAAATTTAACTATTCTAATAAAATAATATAGTAAAAAAGAAATCAGTCTCAGAAATTAAGCCATCTCGATTGGGATTCGAAACCACGAACTTTGAATTAGAAGTCCAACGCACTATCCATTGCACTACAGGGACACAACGAACGATTTTCCTTTCTATATATGCTGTAGGACTTTTATTTTTGTTTGTTACTATTTATTCATTAATTTAATTTAAATAATTAATTAATATTTGAAAAAACTGTATTAACATCGTTTCACCCACTATAAGTTTTAAAAAATGTATTTGAACTTGAATGGATGAATAGAAAATATTTTATCAACGATTGAAAATGTGAACAATATATATATATATATATATATATATATATATGTAGGGTTTGCAATCCCGTGTCATATTTTCAATCTCGGGATTTCGGGATTACATTATCCAAATCCCGAGATACCGGGATTGGTCCCCGGATTAGGATTGAGCTATTTATTAAAATTTTTTACATATTATCATAGTTGAAATTGTATAATAAAATTGAAAATATAATTAAAAATTGATTTAATATTATTTTAATGAAACAAAAAAATTAATTCATCATAAAAAACAGATAAAAATAGTACATTATGAAATTTAAAAAAAAGCATTGCTTCATTTCTTGTGTTTCCGTAAATAAGCTTATAAAAACACAGCTCCTCCAGCGTTTCATCGTTGAAACGGCTTCTTATTTTTGTTACACATTGTTCTGCTGAAGAAAATGCACGTTCGGATTCTTTCTAGTAGGTATTATCGTCATTAAATAGGAGTATGTTCTTTTCAGGTAGTCACAACGTCTCCCTCCATTTTCAAAAAAAGAGACATTTCCTTTGGAATTTTTGATGACAGTGTATCAAATCTATTAGACTGCATTGGTGCATATACCTCTTTGATAACTTTATTTAGTTCATCTCTTTACTTAATGGTTTTTGTATACATATTGAACTAGTTATTGAATCATAATGTGAATCAATTTCAAGTGTTATTTTGTTTGAAATTGAAGATCCAGTTGCATGAGCTGTTAGTAATGCAATGAGATTTGAAGTGTCTCAAGTCTTCGAAACAGGTCCGCTATTAATTAATGGCATTTAATTGAAGAAGGAACCGTGGCAAAAACTATTCTTGTGATGTTGCTTATATTATTGTGTAAACATTGCAGTGAGCCACTTAGATCTGTGCGACGTTCTCCCATACGAGAAATGAGAGTTGTGCATATATATATATATATTTTTTTACCTATAGCACTTATAATTGCACAAAAAAATTCTACTTACATATTTTATAAACAAAATATAACTTTGTGAAAAATTAAATTCTTAGAAAATTTTTATGAGAAAATTTTTTTTAAATATAATTTGGACAAAATTAAATCACGGGACTTCGGGATTGGGAAAAAAACCGGAATCCCGGGCCTGAACATCCTACTAGATATCTTCCAAAAATTCTAATTACCTCTGTCCAAGTTAGCTGACTCCGGACATCCTGAGGGTGGGAGAAATGTCCGTTTTCTGCCCCCACTTGCAATGGGGAGAAAGTTACAAAAGAAAATAAAGAAAACACATATCAAATTTCACGGTTTAACATACACACTTTCCTCGAACCCTTCAAGGTTCAACACGTAAGGAAACGACATTAAACTTATACAATACAAAAAAAGTAAATAAGATATATTAAATGTAATACCAGATTCACACACACAATGCTTTTGAAAAAAAAATTCATAATATAATTCAGACAAAAATTAAATCCAGGGGTTAGTTATTTTTATCCTGGGATTTGAAAAAATCATCGGGATCCCGAGGCTGCAAACCTTAGTCGTATGATTATGCGACCTGTTAAAGATCACAAAAGGGCCTGTTTGGCTTGGGCTGTCTACCCCAAATTAAATCCTTGTACTATTTCTCACCGTCAGGGCTCAGATGTCTCCTCTGAGGAGGAAACGGCGTGGAAATTACATTGTAGCAATTGTTATCCACCTATATGGTGCCACACTAAAGAGTGATACCAGCTCCCGGGAAATGTACTTAGTTGCAATGGTAAATACCAATCCAAATGCTTCTATTTTTAGAGCTGATCACATACATTGTTAAAACTGTTTACAACTTGTAGGAATTTGAGAAACATTGATTTAAAACAGGAGTGGCCAATCTTCTTAGGAAGCGTGACCTTTTCAGGTAAAAAATAATTAAGCGTGCCACTTCCAACTTTTCGAACAAAAGAAAAAGTGAAAAAAATTTTACTTATAGGATTATTATGTAAATTTTAAACAAAAAGCTAGCACATTTTTAATGCAAGTCTAAGTAGCGGAAATTTAAATTAATATAGTAAGTGAGACCAAAGCTCAAACTCAAGTTCTTAATGTTAATCAGTTCAGTTAATTTTGAACAATATTTTTATTTTGTGTGCTAGTTCATTTAAATCTACAACAATATCTGACAGACAAATCGAATAAATTTGAAAAATTGCTTGTTTGTACAAATTTCCAAAATTCATTAAAATTCCTTATTCAATTTCGCTTTCAATGTAATATGGTCCTGTATACAATAATTTCGATTTGGATTTCAGGTAGATAATAACTAAAATTTTGCGGAGAAATTGAATAAAAGATTTATGAAAATATCTGCATTTTTTTATCATCTTGAAAATTGTCAAACCTAGGACTAAAAGAATCCAGCATAAATGGATATCAAATTTTAAATCTATCACAGCTTGGAGCACTATTAATTCTGATAGATAATTCCCGAATTAATGTGAAATAGGTTAATTTTCTTCTCCAAAATCAAGACAAAAAAGAAAAAGTTTGTCCTCAAAAGAAGGTATTCGACCCACTAGGGTAGGAAAAAAACAATATTTTCTCTCTAATATTAAATTTAAATTATTTCAATGTCCCATAATATCGGTAAGAAAAGCTAAATTGCATAGCCTGTCTTCATTCTAGAATAGCAGGTACTTACTGGGCAATCTAGAATTTTCTCTCTCTCTTCCAGATATTTTAATATATATATACTCATGTCCATAAATTAAGGATAATTCAGAATCACACAGAAATTGAACTCTAAAATAAAAATTTCACCTCTAGAATTATCACACACATCTTGAAGAAGAATATGCAAATTACTGGAAACCACCAGATGGCGCGGATAGTACGTCACAATGACGAGAGTGTAAGAGAGGGGTATATAAGGAATGGTGGCAAAGAAGTAAAATTGTTCACAAGCGCTTTAAAAGCCTTTCAGTGCAATAACCGCATGGTTATAGCACAAAGGAAGCATTTGGATGATTTTTTACGTGGTAGAATCATCGGAAGACTGGAATGTGGACGTACCCAGCTGGAAGAATCCGAGGAACTTGGAATCGCCCAGAGTGTTATCTGCTTTGGCAACGATTCCAAGATGATGGTAATGTGAGTAGATGTTACAGCACAGGTCGCCCCCGAGTTACAACGCCGAATTAGGACCGGTATTTGGCAGTTACTGCCAAAAAAACAGACGAAGCACAGCATCAGACCTATCTCGTCAGCTCTCTTCAGCTACTGGTACGACAGTTTCAAGGCAGACCGTGTACAGACGCTTAGGGCACATTGGTCTATATGCTCGTAGGCCTGTCAGATGTGTTCCCCTTACCGCAACTCACTGTCGCCTGCGATTAACCTGGAGTAGAGAGCATGCATTGTGGACACCGCAACAGTGGTCTTCTGTGATGTTTTCCGACGAGTCCAGGTTTAGTTTGCAGTCTGATTCTCGCCGGACTTTCATATGGAGAGCGCCAGGTACCCGTTACCACCAAGAGAACACCATTAAACGACACCGTTACGGTGGTGCAGGATGGCTCGTTTGGGGAGGAATTATTCTTGGTTCCAGAACTGACCTGCATGTTCAGAGTGTAACGATGACAGGCCGCACCTATCGGGATGTCATTCTGGAACAACATGTACGTTTGTTTCGGGACGCCATGGGTGTTGAATTTCTGTTTAGGGATGACAACGCCCGTCCTCACCGTGCAAACATTGTAGACGAATGCCTTCAGTCGGAGTATATCACCCGTATGGATTGGCCAGCATACTCACCGGACTTGAATCCAATAGAGCATGTGTGGTATATGCTTGGCCAACGAATTGCAGACCGTCAACACCCTCCCACCTGTCTACCGGAACATCGGAGGGCATTGCTTGATGAGTGGTATATTATTCCCCAAGATCAGATTGATAATTTGATACTCAGCATGCGTATGCGTTGTAAGGCCTGTATTGCATCGTCCGGGAGACATACTCCGTATTAACTATCATACTAACCATGTTATACTGTATTTTTGTAAATAGGTTCTTTTTTGAAATTTGCTCCAGGGAGTAAAAATCGCAATTTTTATTAATTATGCCAAACCGATAGCTTCTTTTTTACTCTTTACCTTTTGTTTAATAAATAGACTTTACAAATAAGTCAAATTTGTTTTGCTTCTGTCTCTTTCTTTGCCTGAACTTCATTATCCTTAATTTATGGACATGAGTGTATATATATACGCGCTCCCTAAAATTCCAAAACCTCGCAAGTGAAAAACTCTTTGCAAAGCTAACTCGCACAGCAATGTAGGTGTATTATCTAGACAATAAATTTCTACTGTAACTCATTTAAGTTTATTTAAAATAATTTTTTTTTCTAAAACAACCACATTTCAATATAATTGTAAATTAAAAATTGTTTTTTCTTATTATTTTTTCTAATTTAAAATTTTTTTTATTAAGTCTTCGCAATATCGCACAGATCTAAGTGGCTCACTGCAATGCTTACACAATAATATAAGCAACATCACAAGAATAGATTTTGTCATGGTTCCTTCTTCAATTAAATGCCGTTAATTAATAGCGGACCTGCTTGGAAGACTTGAGACACTTCGAATCCCATTGCATTACTAACAGCTCATGCAACCGGAACTTCAATTTCAAATGAGGTAATACTTAAAATTGATCACATTCTGATTCAATAACTGGATCAATTTATATTTAAAAACCATTAAGTGTAGCAGAAGAACTAAATAAAGCTATCAAAGAGGTATATACACCAATGCAGTTGAGACACTGCAATCAGACACTCTATTAGATTTGAGACACTGCCATCAAAAATTCAAAAATAAATGTCTCTTTTATTGAAAATGGAGGGAGACGTGGTGACTACCTGAAAAGAACATACTCATATTTAATGACGATAATACCTATTAGTAAAGAATTTGAATGTGCATTTTCTTTGACAGGACAATTTGTAAATGAAACGGTGGAGGAGCTGTGTTTTTATAAGCTTATTTTACGGTAGCACAAGAAATGAAGCAATGCTTTTTTTTTAAATTTCATAATGTGCTATTTTTATGTGTTTTTTATGATGAATTAATTTTTTTGTTTCATTAAAATAATATTAAATCAATTTTTAATTATATTTTAAGTTTTATTATGCAATTTCAACTATGCCAATATGTAAGTATTTTTAATAAATAGTCCAGCCCTAATCCCGGGATTGAAAATATGACATGGGATTGCAAACCCTACCTAAAAGCTCTGAAACGCTTGTAGCAGATCAAGTGTGCCATAGCAATTTTGAAGGCTCTGCGTTAAAAATGGAAGCTATTGGTGTTAAAAGAATCTTCCAACGTTATATTGTTAAACGAGGCCTTAAATATGCACATTATTTTGGTGAAGGAGACTAAAGGCTTTATCAGTGTCAAAAATACAGGGTCTGTTCTGAAAGTAGAAAGAATAATTTTTTCTTGAGCTAACGGGCAGACGAAAGACGGTGCGCGAGTGCCCGATTGGTGAAGGGGGATATTAGGAATGCGGGAAAAAATCAGCAGTCGTATTTCGGCCGTTGAAGAGAGCAAGTCGTTTGTACTGTAAACTCCAGTCAAAACGCCTCGTCACGAAGAATCATGAAGCATTTTCTGGAGCAGGGATACGCCATTAACTTTTGTGAAAAGCCTAGTAAAATAGGCAAAGAGACTCACATGATTAAAGAGGCCTACGGTGATGCTGCCATGGGTAAATCCTATGTTTTTGAGTAGTACAAGCTGTTCCGAGTGGAAGACGACGACCGCTCCTGACGCCCTTCCACCAGCAAGGTCAACCAAAAGATTTCGCGAGTGAAAAATTTACTGAACAGGGATCGTAGGATGAGTATCAGAATGATTGCTGAGGAACAGAGCATTCCTCATACCCAAGTGTTTGAGATCGTGACGGGAACCATAGCCACGAAGGAAAGTGTTGCGCGAAGTTTGTGCCGCGATTGTTGTCAGAGGGGCTAAAAACCAATCGAAAAGCGATCTGCCATGATCTTCTTTATCATGTGAATGAAGACCCCGAATTTTTTGGACAATTCGGTGACCGGTGACGAGACGTGGGTATTTCAATACAACCCCGAGAGTAAGTGACAGAGCTGAGAATGGCACACTTCTTCTTCCCCACACCCCAAGAAAGCCCGAATGAGCAAATCCAAATAAATGTCAATGCTCATTTGCTTTTTTGATCGACATGGAGTCATCCACAAAGAGTTCATACCACCCGAATAAACAGTGAATGCAGTTTTTTACGTGAAAGTTCTCACAAGACTGCGAAATCGCATTGTTCGTGTCCGCTCAGCCATCGCCAAGAATTTGCAGCTGCACCAAGACAATTCACCGAGCCACACTGCATTCCGCGTAGGGGAGTATCTTGCCCAGCACAATGTGGCAACACTGCCTCATCACCCCTACAGCCCCGACTTGACCTCTCCAGACTTTTTTCTGTACCCAAGAATAAAATCGACGCTCAAGGGGAAGTATCACGGATCGGTAGAGGAGGTTCAACAGACCGTGACGGAGTGAGTTAAACAGCATACCAGTCCAGGCGTTCCTGGAGGCGTAAGAAAACTGGAAAACTCGTTGGCAGCAGTATATAGATGCGGAAGGATGCTACTTTGAAAAATTCTAATCGTTTGTACTATTGTAATGAAAAAAAAATTCTTAAAAAAATGAGTCCTATTACTTTTAGAACACATCCTGTACTTTTGGGAAAGATAGCGTCACAAAATACAAATGCATCGGGCATGTTCAAAACAGAGTAGGTGCCAGATTGTGCAAACTAAGATAGAAAAATATAAATCTGCCTGGTAAAGGCAAACTCCCCTACCTTTTTATTGTCTGATTGCAAAACTATTATGAGATTGCTATTCGTAGCAACGTTCGAAACCTACCCAGTCTTTAATAAAATGCTATTCCAGCCCTGTTGAGTTGCTCATTGAATGTCGAGAAACCCATGCATGGACAGTGTCCTACCGGAAAAGATAGTTGGTGCTACTACCAGAGAGCACTATCATGTAGCAAAAAAACCGAAAGAAAAATATAAAAGTTTATCTAATGAAGTACTGAACATGATTAAGCCTACATATTTAGAACTGTGTATCAAAGAAATAACTGCTAACTAAATGCCTACATGGCAAAACACAAAATTCAAACGAATATTTAAAGGCATTATATGGTAGAGCACCGAAAGGAGTTGTGTGTGCCTCAAAACTGTGAAGTCTGGTGTATTAAATGCTGCCATAAAATTTAATGACGGGTACAAGGGTTATGTTGACATTAAAACTTTATATAACTCCTGGTTATTTTACTTTAAAGTCATATAAACACCTTGACGTTAATAAGAATTAACGACGCAGAATGATATCCAACATCAATTGTAAAGCAGCACAGAAAAAAATTAAGGAGCTACAAGAGGAAAAAAAACAATGTTTTTGAGAGTAAAGAGAGTACTATTTATAAATCAGGGTATTTTAAGTATATCTGATTGTGCTTAATATTAAAAATAGCAGTTGAAAGTGTATTATTTATTTATCTCAAAATGAATTTTCTTAACGTATTGGCATCTGACAACGTAAATATCAGAAAAAGTTGAGAACCAAATCAGTTAAATTTTATAAGTACCTTTCTTACCGTGTTTACTCGATTCTAAGCCGTACTATTTGTTCAGTGTTAATGCTACTGAAAATCGAGTGGGGCTTAGAATCGAAGGCAAAACATTTGTTGGATGGGGAAATTGAGTTTCCCCCACCCCCTTTCAAAAGGAGATATGTAACCCCCGTCCATTTTGGCCACTTGTATCGATGACTTATCCCATTCCGAAATTTATCTCCAGTAGCCAGTCTACCCTAAAGAATTTAAGAATTTGCGTGTGTGTGTGTGTGTACGCTTTCTTTTTTAATCACCTAAATATCAAAGATATCATTAATAACATCAAGACGAGTTTACTACGACGCAAGTTTGAAAAGGGAGACAATTTTATATGCGGAAACAGAGCAGCTGCCACTGGCAATTTGACACGGTCGAAATAAATATACATCAATGGCGTAAACAAAATCACAATTTTTGCTTGTAAATATTAAACAGTCTTTAATAATTCTTTTACATTAGGGGTGCTAAACTCGCATGATATTATGGGCCGCATGGTCTATTTTATTTTAACTTGGGGCCGCATGTTAACGATCTTCAAAAAATCAATAAAATACGGTTTTTATAGTGTATATCATATTTATAGTGTATATGCATTTATTAATGTAAAACTCAATGTATTGTGTATTATACACATGCAGTCATTTTAATTTCATGTTATTTTTTAAACTTAATCTATACATATTTTATAGTTTTAATAAAAAAATTTTAAAAAAACGTTTTTTGTTTTAAGAATTTCAATTTGATATTACTTTTTAGAAGGTATTTGACATCAATTTTTTCACGAAGGAAGTCATCAAGATTTGATTAAAAATACTGAGCTGATGTAATTTTTATGCTGATTGAGGTTAATCTTATCTTTTTAAATTCTCGCTATTTTCATTAAAAACATAATTGCCCACATTAATAAGTGCTTCAGAACATAGTCATTATTCGCATAACAAACGATAGATTATATGAAAAAGATCTACTGATTAATACGAGTATGTATAAAAATCTAGAATTCCATCTTTCATAGATTTTCACTTTAACAAAGAATCACATTGGATTTCAATTAATTTATTTGTAAGCTTTCATCAACAATTTCCATATCGATAGATAGAGATAAAGTAAAAGTGCAAAATTATGACTCATAGCTCTTAAAATTAGAATTAATAATATTCCGTTTAAAACAATTTAATTTTGTGAGCATATTCAGTTTAATTTTAATTTATGGAATTTAATCAACAAATATTGACAGCTTTCAAAGTGAGGCAAGTTTTCTTTTTCTATTTATTTTAGTCAAATAATAATGCTTAATATTATCAAATATAGTTGTAATAACAGGATTTTCGCCTTAAAGCTTTAAGTTGATTAAGATGGCATGTAATATCAACCGAGAAAGTCAGGTCCTCTACCCATTGTCCATCTTTTAATTCAGCATATTCATAATATTTTTATTTCCAAGAAAATTATAATTTCGTCCAGCAATTTGAAGAATTATTTTAACACTTTATGATTTGAAAACCATTGCATTTCCATTTTACAAATTTGATGACTAGTTTTAGAACATGTCGTGTTTTTAAGACTTGGAAGCACAGTACCTACTGGAGTATAATACAATGAAAACGCTCAAAATTATTATTGCCATGCTGATTGCATGTTTCTTTTAATCTTGCAACAACTCCTTTAGTAATATCGATCATGGTAGGCACACCATCATGCAAGGCAAACCAACTTTTCCATTGGTAATTTATGTTGTTGTCGTGTCCTTCCCGAAGGGAAGGAATGAAAGTTGCCATAGCCTGTGAGACAGGTTGGACTTCTTAACGATAGATGGCGATACCACCTATCTCCACCTCCGCAATTTTGGCATGGAACTGAAGGGGAGGGAAATATTCTCCAGCCCCCTGCACTCGTGGTTTCTGCTGCGACCGCCCACAAGATTTTCGGACCCACTGATTTAACGAGCACGCACTCCGTGTGTACTCGGTGGTATTTAGTGGCATCGGGTATCGAACCCAGGCCCTCCGGTCTGGAGTCCGATGCTCTAACCACTAGGCTACCCACGGCCCATTGGTAATTTATATTTCTTCAAAGCATCTATAAGTACATTAAAAATATCAGCTCCAGATGTTGTATTTTGAATATGAATGATTTCCGAAAAATCTTCACTTATTTTAAATCAACATCGCATCCGTGGGGAAAAAAAAGCGATTTGCTGAGTGAAATTTCAAATATCTGTATTCTCATCAATATTGCAATAAAGTAGCTTGAAATGCTGATATTATTGAATTATGCTGATTTCTCTCAAATTCTCGGCTATTTCATCAACTTTGCTACTAACAATATTTCGACTTAAACTTACATTTTTAATTTGTTTTGTTTGCGCTGGAGACATAATACTTCCACTGATTTAAATAAACCTTAACTAATAAATTCCCTTTCAGCAAATGATTTCGATCTGCTTGCGAGAGATTAAATGTAATCTATACTAATATATAAAAGAAAGAGTTTGTGTGTGTGTGTGTGTGTGTGTTTCACCTATTCCGACCAAATTAAGCAACCCAGGAGTATGAAACTTGGCATGTAGAAGCTATAGGTCGTTATGCTATTAACCTCGAAGAGTTTTTTTTGAAATTTGCTTTAGATTTTTTTTTTAATTCAATTTTTATGCGATTTTTCAGCTAAATGGAGATATGACGTCATCAGCCATGTCAAGTCTTAACTTTGCGAAAATTAATATTTTGAGCAGTTTTGGAGGGGATTTTAGCATATTTAACTGTAAATATATTTATTTTAGTTGTATTTATTCATTTTTTTAACTCTTTGTGGAGGAATTACATTTGTTTTTCGAAAAAATAGTCTTAAAAAAATGTTTTTCTAAATTTTATTTTTCCGATTGGCAACACTAATTTGATAACAGTAGATATTTTTGTATTTGATTTCCAACGTATTATATCTTTTTCGTTTCTTTAAAAAAAAGGATGTTTTTTTATACAACTTTTTCAGACTAAATAATCATTCTATGCTGATGGAATGGGGTAATATGTACCATTAAAGTGTACTAATTACTAATATTCAGGCGATGTCATTTGGTTCTATGTTTAACTTTGGCGCCGAAAACCTGGGCCATGATATGAATCTCAGAAGGATTGTAATCAAGTTAAGTTTATCCACCGTATTGAATTTGTGTAACTGTATATAATTTTTGTTAAAATTATTTCTTATTTCCTTTTGTGGTTTGTAATAATGCATGTTGATTGCGTAATGGAACAACTACCCATCTTGCAAGGTCTAAAGCTACTATTTTTATTGTTGTAACCACTTTTAAAAATATTTACTTTCCATAAAATGTTCTATTTCATTTTATGCTCCTGATTTATCTTAGCTGTACTATGATTATCAAAAAAGCTTGATTACACTCTTCAAACCTTTTTGCCGTATCTGAAAAAAATTTTGTAACCCAAGCACAACCATAGACTGATAATACCACCAACATTCAGGTTAGAAAGAATAAGGAGAAGCAAACGTGCAAACCCAAGGCCCTTGCAACTGTTTTGTACCATAATATGAACAAATGTTTTTGCATTATTGACTAAGAATAACATAAATTAATAAACAACATGGGGAAGCAAAAAATTTTCAGATACAGCAAAAAGATTTAAAGATGTAATCAGGCTTATAGTACAGCTAAGATTAATCAGGAGCATAAAATGAAATAGAACATTTTATGGGAAGTAAATATCTTTAAAAGTGGCCACAACAATAAAAATAGTAGCTTTAATAACCTTAGGCTTTGCAAGATGGGCACTTTTTCCATTGCTCAGTCAGCGTGCATTATTACAAATCACAAAAGTTGTGTATGATAAGAAAAAATTATACACAGATACATGAATTTAATACGGTGGATAAACTTAACTTGATTACAATCCATCTGAGATTCATATCATGACACAGGTTTTCGGCGCCAAAGTTAAACTTAGAACCAAATGACATCGCCTGAATATTAGTAATTAGTACACTTTAATGGTACATATTACCCCATTCCATCAGTATAGAATAATTATTTAGTCTGAAGAAGCTCCTGATTTATCTTAGCTGTACTATGATTATCAAAAAAGCTTGATTACACTCTTCAAACCTTTTTGCTGTATCTGAAAATTTTTTGCTTCCCCATGTTTATTAATTTTATGTTATTCTTATAGAGTCAATCAAATTGGCAACCATATGCTTCATTTCATGTAATGTCGCCAATAGGTTGCGATAATATGTAAGTACCATAGAAAATGACACTCCATTCAAACAAATTGGGATTATTAGATTGCCAATATTGTGATTTAAATTAGAATTTATGATACTTACATATAAGTGTCATCACAGCCAAATTGGCGCCATGCTAATCACTCCTTGATATCAAAACAACAAAGATTCTGTGTTTGTGTTTTTATGTGAAAAAAAAATCAGTCAGATTTTGTTGGGATATAGTGCGATTTGTGTGCTCAGTGCCAGTTTGGCTGTGGTGATGCTAATACGTAAGAACACGAAGAGTAATACGAATTTTTATTAACGTATGAGATTTTCTGACATTTTCTTTTTGTTCTGAGCTGTTTATTGTAGTTTCGTCAAAATTAGACTTTTATTTTTATATTTAAGGTTTCTACTATATGTAAGGTTGTATACTAATGTCATGATCTATACTAAATATATAAAAGAAAGAGTTTGTGTGTTTACGCTATTCCAACCAAATTAAACAACCCAGAAGTGTGAAACTTGGCACGTAGAAGCTGCAGATCCTTATGCTTGAAGAGTTTTTTTTTAATTCGCTTTAGATTTTTTAAATTTCAATTTTTAAGTGATGTTTCAGCTAAATGTAGATATGACGTCATCAAACATGTCAAGTATTAACTTTGCAAAAATGAATGCTTCAAGCAGTTTTTTGGGGGATTGTAGCACATTTTACAGTAAATATATTTATTTATGGTTGTATTTATTCGTTTTCTTACTCTTTGTGATGGAATTTTATTTGTTTTCCGAAAAAAATCATGATAAAAAAAATGTTCTTTCTAAATTTTGTTTTTCTGTTTGGCAACAATTGACTTTCGATATGTTCACCGCATTAAATTTACGTATCTGTGTAATTTTTGTTGATTATTTCTTTTTTACTTTTGTGGTTTGTAATAATGTATGTTGATTGAATAATGGAACAACTACCCAGCTTGCAAGGCCATTTCTATTGTTCTGGCCACTTTCAAAGATATTTACTTTCCGTAAAATGTTTTATTTCCTTTTATGCTCCTGATTCATGCCAGCTGAACTATGATTATCAAATAAAGCCTGATTACACTCTCTAAACCTTTTTGCTGTATCTGAAAAAAGTTTGCTTTCCCCATGTTGTTCATTATTTTTGTTATTTTTAAAGAATCAACAATGCAGAAAACATTTGTATGTATTTTGGTACTAAACAGTTGTAAGGGCCTTGGGTTTGTGTGGTTGCTTTCCCTTATTCTCGCTAACTTGAATGTTGTTGGTATTATCAATCTACTGATGCATTTGCGTTACTATTCATCTGATGTTGATATCACGGCAACAGAAGGTAGTTGGTCCCAAATTAAGTAAAACTTGGAACTAAAACATCGCCTGAATATTAGTACACTTTAAGGGTATGTCTTGCCTACTTCCATCCTAATAGCTTATATCAGTACATTTCAGCAGTACTTCTTGCCTACTTCCAACTGCATAGCATGACCATTTGGTTAAAATAACAAGTATGATCACAACCTATTGGCAGCATTATATGAAACCAAGCATATGGCACACATAGGAAGACGACACATAGGAAATCGTGGTTGCCAACTTAGTGAGTTATTTATAGAGTTGGCAATTGTTGCAATTATACATAAGTACCAAATAATCTTCCTATGACATTTCAATTCTTACATATTGTCACAACCTATTATTATTACAACATTACATGAAATGAAGCACATGGTTGCCAATTGAGTCCATAAAACACATTTGAAATCAGCATTGCCAACTTGGCGAGTTATTTTGAACGTTGGCATTGGTGCGATAAAAGGTTAGCACCAACATTTCCTTCCATTGAAAAAGAAAAAGTGTACTGCTTTTCCTGATACTTATGTATTAGAGTCAAAGCGGCACTTTTTTCACCAAAATTTGACTTTTTCTTCGTTTAAAACATATAAGAATCTGTTATTTTGATATTGTGGTGCAAATTTTGTTGCGGTTACTCCAATATGTACCCTTTTCCTTCTATTGGCTTAGTTCATACTAATTAAATTTTTTTAGTACTGAATTACATTTAATACTCTATATTAAATGTATTACAGAGATGTTAGATAGCATTGCACCCATACCTCATATAATACTAATTTAATTTTTTTTCAGTTGAAAGTTTCCTAATGTTTCTTATTTATGATAGCATTTAATGAGAATCACTTTATCATTAATTTTTTCTTTCGGTTTATCTATTCAAGTTATTTCACCCATAGTTCTCACAGCAGAAACTTACTACTGCTATCACATTTCTAATAATTTTTATTTATATTTGCATTCATTCATATCTATTTACTCTTTAGCATGCTAATTTTCTCTCTTACATTAAAATATTTGTTTTTGTTAAATTATTTATTTTTAGGCCAAATTGCAATTTGTTTAAAATTATTTATAATGTGAACATTCATTTGAAAAAAAATATTTTTAATTTTTGGTTATACTACTTAATACAGGGTTTTACCCTTCCTAAAAAATATTTTGATTGCTATAATAGATGAATTTTGGTTTTTAAAACTTAATCCGTGCGAAGAACGGGCATTTCAGCTAGTAATATATAACTTTTACAGTAGCTGCATACTCTTCAACAAATTTAATGGGTGTGCTTTATTTCTTTGAAGAAATTATCTGAATTCGGACAATTTGCCTTCACAAAGTTTTGCTAAGTATTGGTCATAATTTGCTTCTTGATTTGTGCCATGGAGCCTTTTAAGAATATATTCCATAGCAACTGAAATAGTTTTTAGATATCTAGCATATTTGAATCTTATTTTGAACACAAAAAAATATAACTTGAAAATTATGACGTTCCTTTTGAATTCATCTTTCAATACTCATTGTTGAAATTTGATTGTACTTTCATTTGCAAACAATTAAGTATATGCACTGTCTTTTAGATTGCGTGGCTACAACGGACGTGGTTCGAGCGGATACATAACATTTCGTGGTATGAGCGGACACTTTGAAACTCATCGGGGTTTTGAGCGGACACATTCCCCCCCCCCCATCTTAGAACACTCGATTACCGAATTACAATTATAAATACATTTTTGCCAATCAAATTTAATTATTTGTATTTAATTAAGGTATTATAGTGCGAATACATTTTAAACATAGCGAAATGTAATAGAAATAAAACCTTTCAGAGAATATTTAAAAATTAATAGTAAGTAACAATATAATGAAGGGTATGAACGAATTTCAGGAATTTTGTGGAAAACTGTATTTTAGAGTCAAATAAATATTCGAACAGGCGTAATTGCCATAAAATTAATTAGTTTGATTAATGTCGGTAAAAAAATAAATACAGTGGTGCCAAAAAGTCCTGAACACACTCATTTTTTAGCGTAATTTTTGTGTTGGACTTCCTTTTTCGTTGTGCAATTATCGCACTATCTTAAATATTGTTATTGGTTTTAGTATATTTTTTATGTTGATTTCAAATCTACTACTAGTTTCTTAATGACTAAAATATTTTTTGTAGTAAAGCTGACTGAACACAATAATGTGAAATATGTGCAGAATAAAACAATATAGAATAACATAATATGCAAAGAAAAATAACACGAAAATTGACAAATACGGTATATTTAATAAGCATTTTGAAAATTACATTGTTGTCACATGTTAGAAAATCAATATTTTATGGGCCAGCCGTTTGCTTTAATTACGGCTCTACATCTTTTTGGCATGGAATGCACCAATTTCAAAAGAAGATCTTTCGTGAAAATATGGTTGAAGGAAAATATTAAAGCTTCAATTAATTCACGTTTGTTTGAAGGTTTTTCCTTTGAAATTTCGTAACCAATTTTAAACCATAAGTTCTCTATCGGATTAAGGTCGGGAAACTGTCCTAGCCATTTAATTCTATTCACAGTATGGTCTTTCAACCACTTCTAGACTACCTTTGCACGATGACAAGGGGCGTTATCGTCCTGAAAAATCCATGACTGATTCCCAAAAAGATCTCTCGTAGTTGGTAGCAATTTATTTTGTAGTATTTCAATGTAATCCATGGCTTTCACTGTTCCGCTAACGATGTGAAGTCTTCCAACACCATGAGAAGACATGCAACCCCATACCATCACTTTTGTCGGGCACTTTACTGTGGGCTTCAGACACTGAGGGCTGAATTCCTCATGAGTGCGTCGTCTTACATAGGCACTACTTTGGTTGCCAGAAATACAAAACTGACTCCTCGTCACTAAATATTACCTTTTCCCAGTCTTTAATAGTCCCTAATGAATGTTCCCTTGCCCACGTCAATCGCTTCTTGCGTTGAAATTCAGTCAGTAATGGTTTTGGGCGCGCTTTACAGCCTCGTAACCCAACTTCCAGCAGTCTTCCTCTAACAGTTCTTGGGCGCACACTCACATTGGATGTGAAAGTCCATTGTTTCAAAATTTGCGAGGAATTAAGCTTTCTGTTTGAAATTGAAATTCTGTACAATAACTTGTCTTCACGTAAAGATGTTTTCCTTGGTCGTCCTGATCGCTCCCTGTCCGCAATAAATTTGTTTCAGAAAATCTTTTCAAAGTTCTCACAACAGTAGAAAGGCCACATGGTACTTTAGCAGCAATTTGGCGCATAGAATAACCTTCTTCCTTGAAATGTATTATTTTGTACCTTTTATTCTCAGGCAGATATGAAAATTTAGCAATAATTCCAATATTTTCCACAAACACACTTCAACTTGCTTTCAATACACTATTTTCCCCAAGCACACACACACATCTACATTCAATACAATAAACCACGTTTCACCTTTTTCTTTCAACCCTTTATCGCTACTGCTCTCTGATTGGAAAACACACTCATTCTTACAGTGTCCTTGTGCTTTCTTGTCAAGGTTTGTTCAACATATCTATGAAACTATTTACTTTAGATGAAATCTACAAACAGATTTGAAATCAGCATGAAAAATACATTAAAATCAATAACAATATTTAAGATAGTGCAATAATTTCACAACGAAAAAGGAAGTCAAACACAAAAATTACGCTAAAAAATGAGTGTGTTCATGACTTTTTGCCACCACTGTACTAGAAGTAAAATACACAAGATACAAGTAGATGAAAGAAAAATAAATACAAGTAAATAAGTACTAACTAACCTTTATTATAAAGGCATAAATATCATTTACCATTTTATTTAGTTCAACCTAGTTACAAAACTTAAAGATTTTAGACATTTTTCTGAATTGTTTGATGTTACGAATTCTTTTAGCATGTTTTCAATTATTTCATTCAATTTTGCATATGCTTTTTTTCCTTTTTATTCCAGGGTCGCCTAACTCCCTGGATTTCAAATTAAAAGACACTTATTAGTTAAAATACAAAAAGAAGAGACACAAAATATTATGTGTCCGCTCGAACCACGTCCGCTGTGGCCACGCCACCGCTCTTTATCTTAACCGTCCTGAAAATTTTTAAACTTTAAGAAACATCTCTGATTGTGCCTCTTGCTGGACTATCCAAACAGAAAAGGAGGAAGAGAAATAAAAGTCGCACATTCGCGGAGAATCGTGTACCATCTATAGTAAAGAATATGCATAATGCATTTCATAATTTAATAAGAAAGTAATTTATTATAGTAAAATCAAAAGATACATTTAATAATATATAAAAAAAATATTTTTAATCTTAAAATCATTTCTGTTATCAAAAAGGATTTCTTTTAAAACAAGAACAGGTAACATGCAAATATATTGTAGATTTGTAAATATGTATAAGGTCCACCTCAAATAAATTTCAAAATGAAAAAAATTTAAAAACGTGATATTTAAAAAATTTTAAAAGGAGTCAGTGGGCCGCGTGTGTTTGACACCCCTGTTTTACATTTTTCTATAATACATTCTTTAAAAAAATGCTACATAATAAATGCATTGGATGGCACGGAATATGACACCGTGAGAGAAAATTGCGAAACCGGTACCAATTCCGAAGTCAGCTGTGACCATGGAATGACGAAATCATTTTCGATATATGACACGGACGGTTAGAGTCAATAAGTTCATGTAGTATTTGAAAGAGTTTTTAATACTGGTAAAATAAATAAATTATTAACTTCTTATTATTTCTCTTTAAAAATTTTAAAAAATATCTTAAGTATCGGATATGGAGGAACTTTTTACACAATTTTTTATTTAATCTCACAAACGTGTAGAGAATTGGGAGTGCGGTTTAGAATCGTTGACAACATTTTTTCACAAAAAAAAAAATGAAAAATATTTTGAGAGCTAGGGGTACGGCTTAGAATTGATGGCGGCTAAGATTCGAGAAAATACGGTAATCAGTGTCGTGTCTCATTCTTTTTTTTTTTGAGGATGAAATTATATTTTCGCCCCTTATTAGAACTGCCTTCTTGCCTCTTCTTGCAAGATAATAACTTTAGCACATAACTTCTTAAAAATAACAAAATAACTGACTATATTAAATACGAACTATACTGACTATACGAATTTTTCCAATGAAATACAATACAGTAACAGGCATTCTAAATATATATGCAACTAAAAATAGTTTACCTCATCGAGTGAATTTATTACAAATAATCAAAAAATAGTCTTCAACATACCTACGTACACACATGCTCCACATTCGTGTAAGTTGAAATATTTGCTTCATAAAAGCGAAGCAAGCGAAATGGTCTGAGTTGACCTTAAAGAAAATTAAAAAATTCATTTCATTATTTCAAGTTACATTTTTTACTGATTCTTTAAATATATTTCAATACAATTTGTTTTATGTTTTTACTCAATGCTGATATCTCATATTGTTTTGGTTTAGCTATGTCTTTTCACTTAAAATAAACTGTATATAGCAACAGGGCGACAAGTGTTGCGGTATATTGTGGTCAGACACCTTCACAAAAATGGTCCATTCACCTGCCGTCCTGACCGCTGCATCCCTTTGAAAGTATGGCCATCAGCGGCACCGTTTAGAGTGGTGTAAGGAACACAAAAACTGGACATCTCATCATTTGTTCCCATTTTGTAAAATAGAGCTTTGTCAGTAAAATTGGTTTAAAAACATTTTTGCAAAAGTTGTGCCAATGAAAATAAGTTTATAATATACATAGGTACTTAACTCTTTTTCCACATAAGAATCTATTCAAGTTTTATAACATGGTCCAAGAAACAGCTGCCTTAATTTTTCTATGCATATCGATTATTCTTACACAATTTTGGGATTGTTGATTATTAAAGTTATTGATTAGTTTGGCGAATGTTTTACGGATAGTAAACTAAAGACAGCGTTGAAGTAATGATTAACAAACCTCTAAATGGTGATAATCGTAAGACCAAAAACTATAATTGCGAGGATGGGGTAAAAAGGATTTTTTAAGAGCTAATTTAATTTTGAGAACTTTAAAGTTAGTTAAGTCTAGAAATTATTTTTTAAACTATGATTCATACGTAGAGGGAGTTACAAAATTTCAATGAGATCTGAAAACTTATTTAGCTAGGTAGCAAGAAAAATATTTTTAAAAAAACTTGCATAACAAAATTTTTTTAAAAAAATGACAAATTTTTTGATAAAAAAAGACAATATCACACAATATAATTTTATATTAATCTTAAAAAAAGTAGTTATCAAATTTTAAAAATATTTAAAAAAAATTATTGTTTTGATTATTTATATACATTACATATACTTATAACTATTTTATTTTACTATTTTTATGATAATTATTGTTTTTTACTTTAACGATTATTTTTTCCATTTCCAATAAAAAATATTTATTTAATTTATAAATATTCGATTACATAATTACTTGAGATTCATTTCGTCTATTTTCAGAAGAATCAGAATTTTTTACAAACTATTATATATATTTAGTGTTTCTTCTGTAAATATTTTATGATGATAGGAGCAACAGTATAAACAGATTAATACAATTTTTTAACAGCACTTTCATTAAATACTGCTCCATCTATGTGTAGTTTAATATCATATTCTACTTGTGGTATTAAAATCAAATTACTAAACATATAATTCAGTATAAATAGCAGCAATAATTTTGCACACTGTTTAAAAAATTAAAAGTAGTATACATATATGCATAACATGCACATTAAAAAACAAATAAAGCAGTAATTCATCGTATGAAATCAAACTATATGATTAATAATCTATACTGATTATGTTACAAAACAATTTGTTTTGGATAACTTCCAAGATGATTTTTGCCTTTGTTCTAAAAAATTTGATATAATTTTCATTTCCAATAAAAAAAAATCCTCATTTTAGTTTTAGAAAAATGAATTTGCGAATAATTTCTTTATTCTGTAGACTATATTTTTAACGTGAGTAACAAAAGCACAAGTACATAATATAACTTATATCTAAAACAGTTTTACCAACACCGTTTAGAAAAACTAAGACTATTTAAAGTAATTAACTATTTAATGTGAAAAAAGGCATAATTGGTAAATTATAGTATATAATAAAAATATTTTTATAGGAGAAAAAAGAGTATGCAGTTACCTTTCATGTGAACATCTAAAAACTTTTAAATACACTGAGAAATGCCTGAAGACAGCAAACATGAAGTAAAACGTGATGTTACAAAATGTCACAGCGACTATATTGGATGATTCGTTAAAAGAAAATGATTATAGAATATAGTTCAAAGTTTTTATATGAAAATATTTATAAACACTGATAAGGAAGCAAACGGGAAGCTCCCGTTTGCTAGACTTGGAGAGGGAAATGACATGCGCTCTGAAAACTTTTTAAGTAAAGAGTTGCAGCAGGAAATCTTTTTTTTTTTTTGATCGAACGAGGCAGCACTTTTCGTTTTAGATATCTAGAATTTCAAAGCAATCTTATTATTTTTTTTAACTTTTTTAATAATTGATTTTTAAATATAATAATTGGGTTGTTTCTAATCTCCGAGCATTATAAAAACGTAGTCTTATTTTGAGTGGTACTGAATTTTAATTGTGTACTTATATTTGTTCAAAGTCAAGTTTTTGAAAATAAAGTGAAGTTAATAGTAAACAAATATATATATATATATATCATAATATCAAATAATTCTAACGCAAAAAAATACTATTTATAATTACCGCAATTGCACCAAAAATGATAATTAGGTTTTTTAAAAAATATTTTTTTGCTGTTTAAATATAGATTTATCAAGCTTTTTATTGATTTGTTTGGTTTAGAAACAAGTGTAATGGTTTTTAATGTAATAGAATTGTATAATGTTAAAAGAAATGAAAAAATAGCAAAGGAAACTGTTCTGCAATATTATATATCAAGCATGCCAAGATCAATCAAACATGGTTAAAATTTATGTAATCGGGGATAAAAAGGGGAAAAGATCTTTGGTTTCTTAAGAAACGTCGTCTAATTTTTAAAAATTTCCGTAAACATAAAATAAAAAGGAAATTACTGTTTCCTTACCGACTTGTCTCTGATGTAATTTAAAAAAAAAATTAGAAGCATTTGGTTTGTAATTAAAATTGATTCAAAGTGTAGATGAATGGCTTTTATATCCGTAAATATTTACAAATATAGAAATAATTGTGTATGTGAATTCTGCAAGAAAGCATTCAATTCAGTATGGCAATTTTTTTTTTTTTTGAAGATTTAATTTATATGTTTTAGTAAATATTTTAAATGCATAGAGCATACACACACATATCAGAATTTTTTAATTTCTCTCTAAATAGAATGAATCATTTAAGACTTATGACAAAATAACAGAATTGGTAAAACGATCTTTTTATCTTATCGTATTTTTTTCGAAAACGAAACTGCTTTCTATTGTTCGATTAGAAATAATCTCAGAATGATATATTTTCTGAGTAACCTTTGATTTTTTTTGTGCGATGATAAAACGAAATAGTCAATATTTTTCTTATCATAAGCTAAGCAATTTATGTATTATAGTAGAGTATTATAGTAAGTAATTTATGTATTATAGAGCCGAAAACTCGGCACTTGATAACCTGGCAGTACGGATAACTCGGCCACATTCTTGCAAGTAGAAGAAACCACACGTACAGATCCATTCAATGTTCCGCCGAAAATGGTGAAGACGTTAACGTTGAGGGCAATGCACAAACTCTTAAAATACCACATAGTAAGGGACTAAAGCAGCGATATTCAACCTGTGGCCCGCGAGCCACATGCGGCCCACCGGGCCTTTTTAAGTGGACTGACCATAACCCATTGCTCTGAGAAATTCATTTATTTATGAAAATTTGATTGGAAATTCTTTGTTAAAAAATCAAATACAATAGAACATCGTATCCGAATCAATTGGACCAGACACCATTCATATAGGCGATTGTTCGGATAACCGAAAACCGAATACGATCCATGCAGTATATGAAACCGGACACTATACAAATATTGAAAATCGTCACATGCGGGAAGCGTGCTTGAAAAAAAACCAAAATAGGTGCATTTCATCGTCGACAGAGTCGGATTCTTCTTATACGGAAGTCACTATCTCGTCATTATTTAGCATTTTAAATACACAGCCTGCTGCATCGCATGCCATCCAAGTTTCTACATCAACAAAACTCAACAAAAGAGCATGTATACACCCCCTCACTTGGAAACAAACTAACCTAATATTCCGCGTAGATGTTTACCAAATCACACAACTGAAATTCCCCAAATATCCCTCACCTTGGGTTTTCCCGTCACTTTTGGCCTCACAGGAAACAAATGTTGAGCATTGCACTGTTCGAAAATGTATCCAGACTTTGGTTCGGATATTTGACGCTCCGGATAATAAACGTTCGGATAAACGACGTTCTACATTATATCAATTTTGCTTTTTGCTGTCAATGTCGTATGGGTGCGAATTGATTTTTTTTCTTCTGATTAGTGATAATGGACAACAGTGGAGTAGCAATCATTTTATGAGTGGAACTAATTTTTAAGTATCTTTAATATCTTGCAAGCGAAAAATATTCGAAAAAAAATAGATTGTTTCAAGACGATCGGGAAGATAACTATTTTGTAGTGAAAAACAAGCAGGGTTCAGTAATTGTTTGATTTGTCTCACGAAAGTGTATTTAAAAAATACCAATAAACAGGAATCGTTCAATGACACTTTTTTTCGAAGATCTCTTTAAAGAGATGATAAATAGGCTTTCTTGAAAAATCCTTACAACAGCAAAAAATGTTTTGTCCGTGGTAATGTCACAGCGATAACAAATACACCCTATGAAATTTATAATATCATTGGTAATCATATGAAATCGTTTATTGATGCAGATATTGTGAAAGAGTGATTCTTAAATGCTTCCAATTTAGAAAAATTCAGTGATAAAAATATAGTTTAAAAAAAACTAAAAAACACGCTTTCATACTGAATCGAACTAAAAAGTAAAAAAATAATTCTTAATATAAGAATAAAATGATGAACGAGAAAATTAATGTCATTGGGGTAAAAGCGTGGGGTGCTTTGTACTACATTTTCACACTAAACTCAGCATTTAAGAATAGAGCTAGTAAGAAATTATAACAATTAATATATTTATAGAACACTCCACGCTTTTAACCCAATGACGTTCATTTTCTCGTTAATCATTTTATTCTTATATTAAGAATTATTTTTTTACTTTTTAGTTTCGTTTCAGTATAAAAGCGTGTTTTTTAATTTTTCTTAAACTATAATTTATTTTTCATTTTTTAGTTCGAACTACAACAAAAGCGTGTTTTTTAGTTATTTAAACTATCATTTATTAACTGTTGAATTTATCCTTGAGTTTGATATTTGAAGCTGGAATTACGTGGCTGTGGAATTAGTCTTGATCTTCAATGGATATTAATTAACGGGTCTGAAGTGTATTTATTCTCTCCGTTTACGGTGCCTCGGATGAATCACGTATCGTTATTTTAGATTCCGTCTCTATAGAACAGGCCAAACAAATAAAAATGTGTTCTGAAGAAAAAGTTCGAATTAAAAAAATTTTAATGTACCAAGTTTTTATACGGACTAAAAATTATAAAATTCCTCCTTTTCGTTTTTCTCTCTTTTTCCACATTTTCATGCATTGTCATCCACTTCTGAGCTATGGTCTAAATTTAAAATCAATTACAAAATTCCACCCGGACAGACATTCAAGAAAGCGAGTTAATAAAAACATGGTAATATTAAGTGTCAATCGTTTTTTCACCTTTTAAACGTATTGATATGATGTTAATTCGTATCATCACTTTTAAACATATTGCTTTATAAAATAAAAAAATATGTAGCAGTTAAAACGTAAATTTTTTTTTCACATGTCGGCTGGGAGGCGTGGTTGGTTTGTCTCTGGCCTTCTACACCCAAGGTTGCGGGTTCGACCCCGGCCCAAGTCGGTGGATTTTCTAGATGCAGAAGATCGACAGCGGCCATGTCGTATGATTATACGGCATGTGAAAAATCCTTAGAGTGTCTGTTTGGCTTGGATGCTCTCTGCAAAATTAAATCTTAGTACAAAGTTCGCATCGTCAAGAGCTCAGGTGCCTCCCTCTGTGGAGGCGTCAAAATTGCTTGATGTAATTTGTATCGCCTATATAGTGCAGCGCTCTAAAAAGTGGTACCAGCTCCTGTGGGGAATGTACTAGATCTGCAAAGGTTTAAAAACCCAATATGCACAGCCCCATTGAAAAAAAATATTTTCACATGCACAAGCCTTTTTTTTATTTTCATTTTCAGAAAAATGTTTATATTATGGTTAGAATTGCTAACACGCACCAAATCTCCACTTTCTCACATAAAGAACACTTTTTATGTTTGTTTTACTTCTATTAACCGCAAGTGTATTTTATACTTGCATATAATTAGCTCTAAATTCAAAACGCTCGCCTTAAGGTTACACCTTATTCTTTTAGTCGCTAAATCTGAAATTCCTCGCCAAATCTGAAAATGGTGTAAGAAATTAGTCGCCAAATCTGAAAATGGTATATGCAATAAGTCGCCAAATTTAAAAATGGTATATGCAATAAGTCGCCAAATCTGGAAGTGGTGTATGGAATTGTCGCCAAATCTGATTATCCTCATTCCTGACGATCCTGAAAGGGACAATGGAACACAATTATGAAATTATTGTATTGTCATCGGTCCTGGACTAGTGTGCAAAATTTCGAATGAATCTGACCTTTTAAAGTGGGTAAAAATCGAGTTCCGAGATTCCGTTATATGCAAGTGAAACTTATAAAAGCGTGTTAAGAAACTAATAAAAAAATACAAAAAATAATAATTAAAAAAGCAAATAAGAGTTTTAATATTTTGATCTATTTCACATTTGAAATTTACTATGTTATCTTTGATTTCTCCTCCCCCCTCTTATTAATCCTCATGTTGCGGCCTGCGTAAAATTGCCATCATATGCAAGCGGCCCACGTGAAATAGCTAACATATGTAAGCGGCGCGGCAGGAAAAAAGGTTGAGTACCCCTGGACTAAAGGCTATCAAAAACGCCCTTCAGTAATTTGAACAACTGATAATTACATATCGTCATTTTAGAGAAAGATTTTCACGTTTTCAAAGTCGTCTTCCGTAGTTTTTAGTAGTTTGTCATTTTCATGCATCATAGCGTCGTACTCTCGTGTGTCTAACAACTGTCAGGCTCCCAAAACCCCGAGAGCACTCCTAGGCAGGCGTAGGGCAGTCGGTGAAGTGACTTGGAAAAACCACACACACACACATATACATATATATACACGCCTTCTCCGGGATTCAAACCCAGCCCCTACGGCACCTCAGTCAGCGTCACTAACCACTATACCGGATGGGCGGTTAATTGGATGAATTGAAATGAGTTATCACAAGCTTAGGTTCTGCTTAATGTGTCTCTCAGTGGCATCAAACGACTCTGGGATCAGTTTAAATTAGAAGGTTCTGCATCTAGATGTCGTGTTTTAGGCCATAGATTGTTAGCGTAGTTCCTAACAACGCTTGAAGGTCCTTATACGTGCTGAGGGAGTCCGTGGCAAATTAAAATTATTTTTAGGGTTGTGTAGACTGCGTTAGGTGGACCGAAGAAGGTTTAAAATAAGGTAAAATATTTGGGACTCATTTCCATTGTTTTGAAAGTTAAAACAAATTAGTAATGATTTTTATGTGTTAAAAATTTTTAGGGTAAAGTATTACAGATAGGAACAGAAAGTACAATTAAAGACAAGCGTCACACGGTGGAAGTCAGGCCGATAGCAGGTACGGTCGTCCAATCCAAATTTAAATAGCAAAAGAATCTCACCCATCGCTACATGCAATAACTTTTCTAAATTATGGCAATATAAAGCAGTTATGCATCTAGTCCACAGTAAGTTCTATTTTGGACATGATCCCGAGTTGTGAAGTGAATG
>BMAO01025430.1:0-49615 GCA_019973975.1 Trichonephila clavata
GAAGGGTGTTTAAAAAATAAACTGTGTGAAGAGTGTTAAAACAGAATCTTCACAGCAAAACCACTAAAATGCTGACTTTGAAATCCTATTGTTGTATGGTGGTTTTGAAATCAGAAATAGCAAGACGATTAATGTATTTGTGATGAATATATGTTCTTAAGAAGTTAAAAGGATAGTCATGATCTAAGCAGCATTGGAAGAATTTCTTGATATTATTAAATTTATCTATTTTGTTGGTAGTTAAGTTATCATTCCTAAGTAAAAAATTCAAAACAATATTTCTGTAAATTGATAGATGCAAATTGCTGTTCCATACAGGAATTTTAATTACATGGAAACTAAAAGAATCTCTTTTGTCATAAATGTTACAGACTACTCTATTGTCAATAAGATGCAAGTCTAAATCTAGGATTTCAACCATATTAAATTAGTTTTAAGAAGGTTGAGATTGTCAGGGTAGAACATAATATTTGGTTTGAATTCACTATTTTTACCAAAATTATTACATCTATATAACGGTATAATAAGAAAGAATAATCAAAAATATGATCAATTTCAAAAAAATGTAAATATAAGTTAGCTAAACTATTACTGGCAGGACCACCCTGAGGTAATCCTCTGATCTGTTTAAAAAGATTTTGATCAAATGCTATGAAATTTTCTTGTAAAACAAGATTAACCAGGATATCAAATTTTTCCTTTTTCATTGAATTATGCAAATCATATTTATCATAAATTAAATGTAGAACTCTAATCATATCATCTATATCAATAGAATTAAAAAGGTCCTCGAAGTCAAAGCGTGCATGGAAAAAAACTGTCATATCCTCGTGACTCTAACAATCTCTAAGCTATTTTTAATTATTGCTGTGTGTTGAAAGCTATCGATAGTATTTTGAAGAAGGGATTGTAAAATCTTCCCAGACTTCGTTATATATGTATTATACCCATTAGTAATACTACGGAACTTTATTGGATTTTTGTGGAATTTGGTGTTAAAAAATTCGTGGGTATTTAATAGTTTTGAGATGAATATTTAATCTTTGTTTAAAGCCAAAAGACGATTATCATCTTCTCTATTGCTGTGAATCGACTTTTGAAATGCATTATTCTTTAAAATATGATCACTTAATAATTTACTATAAAATATTTACATATTATTGCATAATTAGCAGAGACTTTATCAACATAAGTTATCACGAAATCCTTTTGAATATTATCTATCGATACTTTAAGGTCTTTATACATAATTTCATTTTCAACGCTGAATCCAAATTTCCAATTTCTATTGCTACAAGAGATCTAAATTGATTGAATGCTTCTATCGGCATTCCGTATTTAATAGCCATTTTAAGGTAGAAAGTATCCAAATCTCTTGTGATTTGTTTTACAACGTTGGATTTATTTTTTGTGATCATAAGTCTAAGCCAGTACCTTTTTCCATAAAATTTCTCAATAAATCATCTTTTACAATGCCAAGGTCTCCAGTGACAACGTGCTGATATATTCATCGATATAATCACATACAAATAGCATTTACACTGCTCCGGACATAGGAGCTCCGAAACTTGATTATAATTGAAAATAAATCTACCAAGTTTCTTGTTATATTTGAAAGCTTTTTAATAATATATTTTTAATAGGAAAAAAGGATTGATATTTCTGAAATATACCTGAAAAATTAATTTTGTTAAAGGATTTATTCATAAATAACATGGTACAATATTCTGTAGTGTAATTTTCTACTGCATCTAATTTGATATTCATTTTTTGTACTAGATAATTATTAAGATCTCTAATCATATGCATACCATGGGAATCCAAAACTTACATCTGCTTAAAATATCTGTCATAATTTTAATTTCTGTTTTATTCATTCCAAACATAAAAGATTTAACTAAGCCTGCATTAAAGTTATCATCAAATTTATTAGCTAACTCCAACATAGACTCTTGAGAGTAGTGCTGTTTCTTGTAACTCTCTTTCCACGCTTAGATCTTGAAATTCTTGAGATTCCAACTTTAATGTTGTTACCAAAAGATTTATCGAATTTCGGAATAAATAATGACTCTTCAGATTTTTGTTTAAATGATGGCAAAAATTTCTGTTGTTCATATTATATTCAGACCATAAGGATAAAATGTTCTAAATGCACCTATACAAAGTTTTCAAACCACAATCTCTGTTTGGTATTTGGCACTATTTTAAGTATGTGTACAGCTATGTTATTAAATCCATGCTTGTTAAAGTGCCCGATCTCAACCTTACTCTGATTTTTGTTTACACTCAAATCTCTTAGAATCAGATCTATGCTGATTTAGTCTAATATTGATAGTATTCGAGGTCTGCCCTATGTAAGAGAATTTACACACATTACATAACATTCTGTAAACACAATTAAAGGTTTTACAAAAAATATAACTCGAATTCATATCTAACTGTTCATCACTAATCATGATACAAGCTTGCATCTTTTGTCAGTGCAAGACCTGAATTTAAGTGTTAGACAATAGATATCTTTGAAAGATTTAGTTTCAGATATATTACCATAACACCTATCTCTTTGAACTTCATCTCTACCATCAAAATATTAATTTTATGTTCTGGCATATGAGATAATCTCCTATTATATTTGGAGTTCCAAAAAATTCTAGTTTTATAAACCTTAGCAACATATGGTTTAGAATCATAAGGATAAATAAAAGAATCATGAATATCAGAAAAACTCACACATTTTTTGTATTTCCTAAAAATTTTTTTTAGTTTTTTTTTATATGCTAACTCAGAATTTTTGTGCCCATATCTATAATTCACAAAAGACATACCTAAATATATACCAAATCAGAAAAATAAGGGCCCTACTGATATATATATATATATATATATATATTATATATATATATATATTTCAAATTTCCAATCGTCAATAAAATACTTTCTATTCATCAATTCAACTTCAAATACATTTTTTTAAACTTGCAGTGGATGGCACTTGATGTTAATACAGTTTTTTCAAGTATTGATTCGTTAATTAAATTTAAAAAATGAAGAAATAATAACAAACAATAATAATAGTCCAACAGCATATATAGAAGGAAAACCGTTCGATGTGTCTCTGTAGCACAATGGATAGCACATTGGACTTCTAATGCAAAGGTCGTGGGTTCGAATCCCACCTGGGATGGCCTAGTTTTCTGAGAATGGGATTCCTTTTTTGGTATACTATTCTATTAGAATAATTAAATTTAATTAATGAATAAATGGTAACAAAACGAACAAAAAAAAAATTCCAACACTATATATCAAAAGGAAGACGGATTATTTTTTTTTGCAATGAAAATTGCTTTCTATTTTGTCAATTAATATTGCGATTTGTCATGTGTATATACATATTTATATTAATTATAAACTACTTAATAAAAAAGTAACTAAAATAAAAAAATTTCTTTGATGACCTAAGTAGGAATTGACTTAAAAAAACTGTTTTTTACACTACTTACTTTTATTTTTAGTTATACAAGAAATACGATGGCCTAATTTTTACCAGAAATGTGAGCCGTTTCTTATGATTTTATTATTTATGATAACATTATAATTTATTTATGATAAACATTGTTTTTCTCTCAGTAGACAAATTTATACAAAAAATAGTAAGCATTGAGTCTTTTGTAAACAGGTTATTTCAAAATAAAATAAATGTTTTGATGTATCATAAACAGAACAATGTGGAGAAGTTAATTTTCTAAAGGAACAATTGACAGTATTGTATTTATTTCGGATTCTGCAGTAATTTAAATCCTAAGAAACTGAAAATTTTCTTAAAATCGAAATAATACATGTTCCCTTTTATGACACTATAAAAAATGAATCTAATCATTCTAAAACCTCGAGGATATAGTTCCCTATTAACAGTGGCGCACACAAGGGGGTGTCCTAGGAGTCCGAACACCCTCGTGAAAGTTTTGAGTTTTTTTCGATTGATTTTAATTCTATATGCATGTAACGTGAAATATAATTAAGCACTTGTAATTAACAGTTTATTTTATTAATTAGTGCTAATTATTAATTCAATAATTTATTTTATACTGTTTTTGTTAACAAAATCGACCAAAATCAGATGAATCAATTGGTGTTGTCTTGAGGTATTATTCGAGAGTTGGGGGACTTTCGACTATGAGCCCCTCCCCTGAAAAGTTTTTGTGTGCGCTACTCCCTGTCAATATACATTTGAAAAAATTATACGATTTGATAAGGCAAATAGGCAACCGGAAGTGTATTTCTATTGCCATTTGCTCTGCATGAAATTTTTAACATTTTTCATCATGAAAACACGATTTCAAAAATTTCTGCCACATGTTGTTCCTTAAAATTCAAAATTTTGTAAATCATTATTAGTTATTTTGTGATACTTTTAATATATAGCATAGGAAGGAAAAAAAGATTTATGAGGAATCAAAATAAATAGATTTTTCTATTTTAAAAAAATTCTCAAGTTTAGAACCTGCTAAAGCAAAATCTGACTAAAGAAAGCTACATGAGACCTATTCTATTAATAATTACTTCCGTCGGACGAAATTAATTTTCACACATTTTTGTCTTTAATTTTTTTAGTAGCTTCTTGTGAATCAGTGATAAATAATCCTGACCCTTATAGCCAGTGGTAGCGCTAGACCACGCGTGGACGTCGGCGAAATTAGGGTTCGCGAGGCCTCCTTTTTTCCCAGTCAAGAAAACGTTAAATTACATAAGCCGAATTATAGTTACACTAATGTATGAGTAAACGAGATTTATTGCTAATCAAATGATGACAAAAATTACACAAATAGAAATTGAAATAGACGAACTGAATAACTAAATTTTAAATAATTAAAAACTTTGTGAGGCCCCCTCAAGCGCGAGGCCGTCGGCGGTTGCCGACGTCGCTGATGCCTAACGCCGCCACTGCTTATAGCGCTGAGATTTAACAGAATCGAACCTTTCCCTTCGAGAGGATGGTTGAAGTCAAGTCGAACCGTGATTGTGCAAACGCACACCGCACTAGAAGATGATGTAAATCTAACATAACATGGCATCCGATTAAAAGAGCTCTCTCTCCCTCGTAAAAAGTCGTTGGGGGGGGGCGTGTCCACAGCATTGAATCATAAAAAAAAAGGAAGGCAAATATCGCATCTCACCTCCGGGGGGGATGCCTGTCCTGAACATCGTCTGCAATTCGAACTTCTGGGTGGTTGCGGATCGAGATGACAACTGCCGACCCACGGAAACCATAATGTCCCCCCCCCCCCATTAAAAGAGGAGTTTTTTTTTCCGACAGGTATTTGAACTTGTACGAGACATGAAATGTAATGTGACTTTGGAGAGCATTGAGAAGAATAGAGGCACCTGTGTGCCTTTTCATTGCTAAACAGGATATTGTACTAAAATACTTTTCACTTATCACTGTAGACTCCGAAACTGTTAAAAGGCACATAGCTCAGAAGATAAAACTTTTAAATAAAATATCTCAAATTTTAATCGATCGAAATAAAAAAATACTGTAAGACATTAAGCACTTTTAACCTATTCATGGATTAACATTTATTTATAATTAAGCAGCCCTGAAGGTTCTATACTCATAAGATTTTGACTCCAACTCGACATGAATTAGCAATACATGAAATAAAACACCAAAAGTGATCACAATTACAAATAATTACTTAATTATTTATCAATGATGTATATGTAAAATGAATGTAATGATGGAAAAAGATCAGTTTAATTATTCAATTCTAAATAATCCAAATGCACTTAATTGTAAGAGCCGAACAAATTGTGCAGCTCCCTGATACTCCAATGGACTGTTAATGATTGCCCACAGTATGAGTCGGATCCGATTCAAATTGTAATCTTGATTGGTTGATCTCACTAAGATTTACTTTAATATTAGACAAACGCCTATTTCTACCAAGGTTATCTATCCAATAGAATAATTGTTGTCTCACTCTACCGGTAGAAATGTCGCCTAACTGCTTTTTTCCTCGCTTTATACGTAAAAACTCATACACATGTCATGTTTTATCTGTAAGAAGTAACAGTTTCAATAAAACTTTAAAGAGCAAGCAACTCGAAGTTTTGAAAGGAAAACCTCGCAAATACTTTGTTTTCGTCTTCTGAACCAAGAGTGCAGAGGAAAGAAAACGTTCAAGACAATTTTGATGATGCCGTAAATGTGTGTGTGGGGGTCCATATTTTCTTAATTATTTTTTGTATTCGATTTTGCAAAAACTTCTAAAGACTATATTCGCGATGAAGATCCTGATCATATTTCGTAATTTTCCATCCAAGTCAGAAACAACTTGTTGAAGATCATTTTTATCTTATCGAATAGTAATAAATAAGATATCGTTTGCATCCCCCCCCCATGGTCCCTAATGGTCATGATCGAACTCTAGTGCCTCTGAAGACCCGCCCTATAGAATGGCTCCCTCATCGGTGTGGTGTGGCTGTTTGGAGAGCTCTTCTTCGACGGAGACTCAAAATTACGGGGTCCATCGTTCTCATGTTGCTTTATAGTACTGCTTTAATAAAAACTCACTCACCCATGATGTTAGGTTACTCAGTATCACTCACTATCAATTGCATTGCGAGCACTGACTTCAGGGGCGAAATCATATATTTAATTTACATGCAATTGCTGCTGGATTCAATTAATACATATTTCAAACAAAACTCTAAATTGAAAATAGTGCAATGTATATGATTTCTTCTCTGCTCATGTTTGAAAAGCCTGTGAGATGAAGGTAGGTAAAATTAATTGAAATTAATTTACAGAAGAATCAATTATTATATAGTTGTTTTTTTAAACTAACAAAATTTGACGATTCTGCCTCATATTTAGTACCTACCAAAAATTACTGAAAACAACTTCCCCTAAGAAAGGGGGATATTCGTTAACTTTCTTTTATTCACCGAAGAAAATGCAAACATTTTGAATCCAGTTCACGGTGCCCTTGGGTTGCTCACAGTTTCGCTCTGGTGTCGCGCGATTTCCGTTTATATAAAAATGAAGATAAGCAATCAATTGAAGTAGCTCCATTTAACTTTTATTCTTATCTGCGTGGAATGTTTGTATAAAATTTATATTTTATTCGCTTTACTTTTTCTACAGGCAAATGTAATGTTGTAATAGATGACTGTATTTCATCGGGCTGATTTCTGTTAAAATATAAAAATCGAGGGAATGTCAAGTAACAGATCAGTTTTAGGTTCCTGTTAGCACGATATGACCACACACACAAATATTTTTTACATAATTAATAAAGCTCATGCATTAAATATATATCAGGTATTTCAATTAAGGTTCTGTTATCATTAGTTTTCAAAATTTTGAGCACCGCAAGATTAAGATTTTATGACAAATAATTAGATCTTTCAAATACAATTAAGCCTACTTATATCTGTTTTCTTAAAGGTAAAATGACAAAACGGTATTTATTTTTCCAATGGGACTTAATTGGTTTTGTCTCATAAACATAAATAATTCTTCCAGCAATATAAAATTTTCGAGTCAAGATTTATTTAAAAAAATATCTTTTTTTCTGAGTGTATGAGTTATTATTTCAAAAAGAGAAAGGTGATAATTTATTGTAAATATTTTCATAAGTTTGCAGACTCACAAATTTTTTTTTCACTCAATTGAAGCCGAATAACTCATCGGAATTATGTCCATCGCAACTGAAAAAAATAAAACTTACATGAAAAATAAAAATTGGTTTTTAAGGTTATTTTTCTTAAGGTATCCGACTACTTGCGACAACTTTTTTTTTTAAAAAAATGGATATGTGGGAATTTTTTTGTGATTTTTAGATTTGTTTAGTACATTTTAAGAAAAATATGCTAAAATTAAAAAGAGTAAAAGAAATTATTATTACCAAAATGGAAAAAAATTGGTAAAAGTTTACAAAAAATAACTTAAACGAGGCCTATTCTGTACCAAAAGTTTATCAACAAATTTTCAATTCAGATGTGTTGTTATGTTATTCATTTTTGAAATGGCCTTCAGGATAAGAGATATTTTAATTTTTACCAAAACTAGAGCACTTTATCTTAGTTATTATATAAAATTGCTTAAAAGAACAGTGATCATATTAACATAAGGGACTGTAAATTTTGTTATGAAACAGTGATGATAAATCTGAAGGTTAAAACACTTCTACTATTATACAGAATTTTCAAAAAAACATATTTCGAGTAAAAAGCGTTTTAAAGTATGACATCTTGCTTAAAGTAATGGCATCTGCTTTTACTAAAACACTTGTAATTTTTGTTCTAGGGAATGGATTACGGATGAACGTTCTTGGTATTTTTATAAAGCTAATTAGATGGTCTATAAAATAAAAGTATAAAAAATTTATCAATTTTTGGCAAAATTCACAATTTTAGGGTAGTAAGTACTTTATTTAAGTAAATATTTTAGTATTGAAATACCACTTGTAGATACTATTTATCAACTCATCCGTGTTACATTGATAGCCATTGCAATCCTTTTGAAACTATTCAATAATTTTATTTTTTAATAATGGTGATTTTAATTTCAATTTCGGATTATGGGATTATTAATACATTACTAAACTTATTTGTTTATTATTATCTTTGATTCTCTTTGACCCACATTTGGGAAATATATTTAACGTTGGTAATTTTGAAACAGGAGGAATAAAAGTATCGAGTGTGTGTGTGAATTATATTTTCATTTTATATCATTTCAAATCCCCGAAAAAGAAGTTCTTTCTTCTCCTCCTAAAAGCGAGTGCCACCTCTCTTTGCATAAATCATTCCCAAAGAATGGGAGTCTGATTTTATGAACGCCACTCGATGAGTTGAGAACCCTTGGAATGGTCTTCTTCACACCCGATTAAAGTTGAGAAGTCAGCCGCGTCCCCAGAATCAATACCGAAAGGTTTAATCCCATAATAGATGGAAAAATACAAAAGCAAAAAAAAAAAAAAAAAAAAAGAATTTTTGTAAACCTAGTTCACATTATAAAGTTTCACAGATAAATAGATTAGTCCTTTCTCTTTGGGTAGTAAAAAAGAGAATAAAATGTTCTTTCCATTTTTTTAAAGAAAAAATAATTCCTACGGAACGTGAAGACGTTTATGGATACATAGAAGCCAAGCCTACCCATCTCTTGATGAAGTCAAATAATAAAACAACAATGCCGCAACGTCCACCGGCTTGTAAACTGCTTCCCCGATATTTAAGCCACCCAGCCGAAATTGGCGAAAGGTCATAAATTTTACTTAGCAGTTGACATTTTGCTTTTTTCTTCTTTTCTGCACTCCACTTCTTTGTAACCGGGTGTCTTGCAAAAGCAAATCTCTTTCAGGAGAGGCAAAAGAAAAAGGAGGGGGAAAAGACACGCGTGCGACCCACGCGTCGCGCATGCGCGAATGCGAATTTTATAGATAATTCAATTCCTCCCCTCATCTTCTCTACGATGTTCAGATTAACCAAGGGTTCGTCTCCAAAATACCATCCGTATTCCTAGATTCTGAATCTCTCTCTCTGGCTATTTAAAAATTCTCAGTATTCTGACTGGTATGATGGACAATTGGTTGAATGAAGTATAGATTTAAATCCACTTCAGGATGGGGAGGGGAGTAAATTGCCTCGGTTCGAGGGCCACATTGTGGAAGAAGAGGATACCAAAGGGTCGCACCTTTGTAAAAGGATTACATCACAGAAAAAGTGCAACCCCCCCCCCCCAAATCACTGCATAAAACTTCTCTCAGTAAAGTATCGGAAGTTTCATTCAATTTATTTACTGTGCTAATTTCATGACATCTATAGGTGCAAATGAGACCCTATCCTACTTTTTTTCAAAGCAGTAGTGAGATATTGCTCATTGAAATCCCAGCCTCGGCCAACTTGCACTTATTCTTGTTGATTTTCATACAAGAAAAAAAATTGTTCACAAACCCAAATGTAGAAAACATTTTCCCTGTAATTGGTTTTCTGACTGTCTTGGCGGGCTCCGTGTGTCACGTGAGGTGCTATTTGCCCACCCCTGGTCCACGTGACTTTTAAATGAACGAAAATTCATTAACGGAGTACATTTGCCACAAAAGTTTTCGAAGAGAGCTTAAAATATTCATTGGAAAACTACTTTAAGATGTCGATTATTTGGCATTGGTATCGGGTAGTTTTACAAAAACTCGTGCATTTAAAAATCAGTAATATGGATGATTTTTTTTAGTGTTCTTAATTGTATAATGTTCTAGAGATGTTTAGAATCAATGGTAAGAAATCTCCACCAGCAAAAATTCAAATATTCTAGATTTCCTTTTTATCATATATATTACTTGATTTCTGATTTTTCGACATATTAATACCATCTCGTTATCCATTATATGGAATAAACCAGTTGGAAATGTTTTTAATGTTCATCTCGTACAAATTTTTTGGATACTGTTACCGCTGCAAAAATTAATTGGACTGTAAAAAAACAAATTTTAATAAACAAAACGGATACCAACCCTATGGGATCGCTATACTTTTCGAACTGAATACAAAAGGTTGCAACAGTTTGCCTCGGAGCAAAATCTATACAAAAAAATTCTCGCCAACTGGCGCCAACAGATACCATCTATATTTTTATCGTTCTAACAGTAGTAATCCTAGTTCTCCTGTTTCACTGGTATTTTAACTAGGAATGTTTTTTTAAATTGAAGGTCACTGAAGTTTATGCGTACATAGTAGTAGGATTCTCAAAAAAGTAAACACATTTGAAATTTTCGAATAATTAATGATTTAGTTTCAGATGAAATCGTCAAATAGCTTTTAAACTGAAGAAAACTTCTTTTTGTAATGAATAGTGAGATCAAAATTATCAGTCAATCCAAAAAATAAATTTCTTTTAAAACAAGTAATATAAAACAAAATTTTTTAAGCCAATTCCTACTTTGGTGGACAAATTTTTTTTTTATTTTAGTTACTTTTTATTAAATAATTACATTTAATATAAATATGTATATACATATGACAGAATCACTATATTAAGTGGAAAAACACCTTTTAAATAACCATTAAAATTTTTTTAACCACATTAAATTTGTAATTCCATTTTTTTAATAAAAGATGAATAAAAAAGTAAGAATTTATCTTAAAATCAGTGTAAAAAAGGAATGCTGACGTCTAACTAGCATATGATTTTATTCAGGTTAAATCTTCATCACACAAATTTAACAAAAGTTATTTTATCCAATGGTGATGCCATCTAGAGGAATAATATAGACTGAAATATATCTCCCAAACTTTAATTAAATTTAATGAATGAATTAATATTTGAAAAAAACCGTATTAACATCAAATGTTATCCACTACAATTTTTGTACGAGATGAACACAAAAAATTTGTACGAGATGAACATTAAAAACATTTCCAACTGGGTTTATTCCATGTAATGGATAACGAGATGGTATTAATATGTCGAAAAATCAGAAATCAAGTAATATATATGATGAAAAGGAAATCTAGAATATTTGAATTTTTGCTGGTGGAGATTTCTTACCATTGATTCTAAACATCTCTAGAACATTATACAATTAAGAACACTAAAAAAAATCATCCATATTACTGATTTTTAAATGCACGAGTTTTTGTAAAACTACCCGATACCAATGCCAAATAATCGACATCTTAAAGTAGTTTTCCAATGAATATTTTAAGCTCTCTTCGAAAACTTTTGTGGCAAATGTACTCCGTTAATGAATTTTCGTTCATTTAAAAGTCACGTGGACCAGGGGTGGGCAAATAGCACCTCACGTGACACACGGAGCCCTCCAAGACAGTCAGAAAACCAATTACAGGGAAAATGTTTTCTACATTTGGGTTTGGTGAACAATTAGATCGTGGTGCACACTGCAAAGTATTTAAAAAATTTCAATTTGTAATAATTTTACATTTTCAAAATTATATTAATTGAATACAATCATCTCAATTCTTATACTAATTAAATGTAATAAATCTCAACCACCAAAATTAGTACCGACCATTTTAGGTATTAATTTTTGTTAAAGAATGGCAAATGTTCTCTGTATTAAAGAAAAATTTTCTTGATTGGGGAGTTTTAATTTTAAATGTATTTGAGTGGTATGTGTGGGACGCAACTAAACATTGTGATTACGTCATGAAATTAAACGAGGATATGAAGTGAAAAAAAAATTCTGCTTTATACTTAGGAAATACTTGAGAAAAGGGCAAGGGTGTAAAATTATTTGCAACTAGAGATGACTTTTTAAAAATAAATATAGAAAATAAAATGAAAGGGGACTTTAATTTTGTTAAAAATAATAAGCATGCATTATCTTTTCAAACTTTTACAGCCTGTACATGTTTTTTCCTATTATGCACAGAAAATGATTTTGAACAATATTTTCTTTTAATTTGCAGGTTCATTATTATTATTTAAGCTTTTTGAACTGCATGGTTATTGCTTCTGATCGAATATTTAATTGCTATTACTGTAATTATATTTGCTTTAATAAGTTAAATTATTTGCAGCACATAAAACAAAACGTCAATAATAAATTCTTCACAAATTGGTTCTAAAATATTAATGAAATATAAATACATCGAAACTATAAAGTTACTTAAATGTTTCTGAAGCCCAATGGCTTCCACACTACAGATCCGAGGCTCAAACTCCGGTCTGGGCAAGGTCGACTTTGCCTTTCATCCCTTCACTGGGTCGATAAATGAGTACCAAGCTTGCTTGGGAACTTAACACTGAGGATTTCGCGTCAGACTGACCACCTGATTGGAACATGTGCTCATGCACCTCAGGGCTCAAGGTCATGTATACTGATATGGGCACGGTAGGCTTTGGCCCTCATAAGCTGTTGCGCCACTGAGTTAAGTTATATATTTCTCTGTGAGAGAGAATCTTCCTCTTCTTCAAGAAATGTAGCGTTAAAAATAGTAATATTAAAGAGTGTTTTGTGCATTTATTTTATTATATGAAAATTTCTTGAAACCTTCTCTTTCCCTCACACAAATCTTTTTATACCTGAAAAGTCTCTCTCTTAGCATCCTCTGCATCTTTTATCCATTTAAATAAACATTAATTACCTCTCTTAACTAGTACTTCTTTGATGGTTGATTAGGACTTAAAAGGAATTTTAAGAACCAGTTTCTTTTACAACAATACATAACGTACATTATTGAAACAAAGAGACAGTTTTATCTAATTAGATTACGAAGAACTTAATTCTACAAAATTTTTAAAAAATCAAAAGGTTTTCTCTTTTTAGTATTTAATTTATGCAACTTTATTCGTACTCTCTTCTTGTTCACCAAGACACAGTCACCATGACTCGCCCCAATACACGCGATAAATAAAAAAGTCGATTTTCTCATCCAAACAAAGAACTCTTGCACACGACTCGCAATTCCGACTAAAAAAACAAAAAACTAACAGGCTTCTTGTGTGCTGTGTCCAAAATGGAAATTTATTCTGCCTTCTGTGTCCGTCGTGACAAGATCAGCGGGCGGTGCATTGTGCGCCCGCGACTGACTTATACCTCCGCCACAATGAAGGGAACATGGCCTTTACAAGGAACGATTTGTAACAAATTTCGGTACACGATGCTCCACACGCGAACCATCTTGTCGCTACGGGCCCTACTTACACTTCTTTTTAAGCAGCACATTCGAAACAGGGAAGGAAAATATGTACATACATATCTGTAATATTTATTACATTTTCTCGTAAGTAAAACGGTAGGACAAGAAAATCCATTATAAAAAAATGGGTGTGTGCTTTTGATCCTATGGATAGAAGTGAAAACTTCTAATTTGTGAATATATATATTTGTAAATAATTACATTTATGTGTTATGTAATGGATTAGTTCGGGGAATCAAAAGCAAGGTGATATTGATATTGCTGTATAAAATTATTAATTTTTATGTCTGTATTCTTAAAGTGATGTTAGTTACAAAATATACAATTATATTTGTTAATTAATTATATTTTAAAAAGGAAAAAATAGGTTTATGGTAGTTGAAATGTATGTTATAAATACTTGTGACTCAAATTTATTTAAATATCTAAAAAAAATCCACCAAACGTCGTTCTGTATTCGTCGTGCTTTCATTTGGATCATTTACCATAAATAATTTGACATGTGGATGAGTTTGATTTAAAAAACTCAACTAAAGCTTTTGACTTGTTTTTCGAAAAATCCTCATTAAAATCTCCTCTCAAAATCATTGGTAATTTCTATCGATTTTGATTCTGAAGAGCCGATCCGGATTTAATGTATGGAAGTAAATTCTCGTGAATAAATTTGACAATTTTCTGTACACTTTGATTGGGTGAAATGTAAATGGCAGCCATTCAAGTGACTTGCTGCTCTACAACTCATTGTACAAATTTCTCTGCTATACGACTGATTCAACTCGAATGATTTTGTAGTTCTTGATGCTCCATCCCTTTCTGAAGTAGCAAAAGTTATCCTATATCTCCGTTATTTTTAAATATGCATTCATTTATATTTATACGTGTACTAGCTGACCCGGCCACGTGTTGCTGCAGCTGTGTTGTAATATACGTTGTGATTTAATATTATACTATATTAAATCAATGCACATTATACCATATTCTCAATGCAGTCACAAATTATAATCTTCCCTTATAATTCCGAAGAATTGAAATTATATAAATAAGCATAAAACAATTTTATATTTTTAATTTTGCTTTTTATTCATCTCATATTTGACTATAGTATAATACATAAATTTCTTCTAAAGTAGTTAATAACATATGGAGATTTGATTTTATAAATGAGGCAAATAACGTTGATTCTTGGGAGTTTTTAATGTGTTTTTATCATTTAAAATTACAGTAATTAATTTTAATTTAATTATTTACTAGTCAGTGCACAATATTTTTCGTTAACCTGTTTTTTGCTAACACAAATATAGATTCGATGGTTTCCTCACTCGTGATCATGTTATTTTTTTTTGTTGCCCATGCAAGAAACATGGATTTTCTGCATCCATGCTGCAATTGGACATTGTTTAACCTTGAGATTTATTTATGGTCATTGCAAAAGCCAAGTGAATCGGGAGTTGAAGATTTTTGAATGGTATAGGAGATACTGACGATATCATTGGAATACGTGACAACAGGGCGATTAAACTTTCCACAGTCCAGATGGTTGCTTCAAGAACATTACCGGTGATTCATTTGATGACTGAACGATGTACCGTTACATAATCTGGTTGGATTTGAGTTTCGTAGCAGAACGACCGGTGAACCAATCTTTGAACGATGATTGTGTGGTGACATTCCTGGTTATAAACAGAGAATTCAAAAATTCAGTTGGAAAATTACGTTTTCATCAACTGATTCAAAGGCATTGGATTGTTATATGGTAACAACTGCTGTATCTGGAAGATTATTTCGTCAACGTCAACATTTTTTGCTAACAATTACTATGCCAATCATTATCTAGATAATTTTTCTGTATATTCGGGAAGACACTGTCAATCAGTTCATTTTTACAAATATTTATTTAACTTGCAATGTATGTATGTATTAGGGATTGCAATATTGGACCAAAAATTCAATACCGGTATTCGGTATTTTTTCGGTCTTAATACCGGGATACCGGTTTTTATACCGGAAGTAGAAATTTTAGAAAAAGGAAAGAAAAAAAAACACGTGTTTTTTAGTTTTATTTGCCAATTTGATTAGAGTGTAAATATCACAAAAAATAATTTTAATATATAAATTATAACAGTTTATAAAGAATCACAAAAAAAAAAAAAAAAAATGCGAAGGAACATCTTATTTATTTAAATTTAAAAAAAGCTTAAATGTCACTATTCCGAGTGTGATAATGTATAAATTCTTGTGAAGTGTGATCTTGAATCTTATTCATTATTATCTTATCTTTATTTATTAATATGTGTTATTATTTATGAGTATATATATATATATATATATATAAAGGAGAAAAGCCACTCACAACTCACTCACTGACAGACTGATTGACTGACTGACTAATCACGATATCTCCAGAACTATTCAACCTACAAATTTGAAATTTGCTAGACATGTTCCATTTATGAAGTACAGATCCGCTAAGAACGGATTTTTTTTTTTTTTTTTTTTTTTTTTGCGAAATTCGAACCACAAGGGGCGTTACGGGGTTAAAAACAATTGTTTCCATTTTTAAACTACTCGACGTACAATCTTCAAATTGAGTAAGCAGATTCCTTTCATAGAGTAGAGATCCGCTACAAAATGAGTTGGGGGGGGGGGGGCTAAGGGGCCGTTATAGATAATTATTTCCATTTTTGAACTATTAGACGCACAGTCTTGAAATTTGATAGATTCCTTTCATAGAGTAGAGATCAGCTACAAGATGGGTTCTGGGAAAATACACCCCCCCCCAAGTGGCGTTGAGGAGGACTAAGGGGCGTAATAGATAAATATTTTTGTTTTTTAACTACTTGACCTACCTGCTTGAAAATTGGTAGGCATGTTTCTTTCATGAAGTAGATATCCACTACAAAATGGGTTTTGGGAAAATTGACCCCAATGGGTGTTGCGGAGGGTTAAGGGGCGTTATAGATAATCATTCCGATTTTTAAACTATTACTCGCACTTGAAATTTGGTAAGCAGATTCCTCTCACAGGGTAGACATACGCTACACAATGGGTTTCGTGAAAATTGACCCCCAATTGGTGTTGCGGCGCATAAGGGGCGTTATAGATAATTATTTCCATTTTTAAACTACTCCATGTACAATCTTGAAATTTAGTAAACGGATTCCTTTCATAAAGTAGAGATTTGTTTCAAAATGAGTTTGGTGAAAATCGACTCCAAAGGGCGTTGCAGGGGCTTAGGGGATGTTATAGATAACTATTTCCATTTTTAAACTACTAGACTTACCTGCTTGAAAATTGGTAGGCATGTTTCTTTCATGGAGTAAATATCCACTACAAAATGGATTGGGGGGAAATTAATCCCAAGCGGTGTTGCGGGGGGTTAAGGGGCCTTATAAATTCCGATTTTAAAATTATTAGACGTACAGTCTTGAAATTTGGTAAGCAGATTCCTCTTATAGGGTAGAGATCCGCTTAAAAATCGGTTTCGTTGAAATCGACTCCCAAGTGGTGTTATGGGGCCTAAGGAACGTTATAGATAATTATTTCCATTTTTAAACTACTGGAAGTACAGACTTGAAATATGATAAGCAGAATTCCTTCATGGAATAAAGATCCGCTGTATTATGTGTTTTGAGAAAATCGACCCTAGGTAGCGTTGCGGGGGCTCAAGGGGCATTATAGATAATTATTTTACATTTTTAATTTATTAGACGCACAGCCTTGGAATTTGGTAAGCAGATTCCATTCATAGAATGGAGATTCGCTACAAAATAGCTTTTGTGAAAACAGGCCCCCAAGTGTCCTTGTGGGTTATCAAGGGGCGCCATAAATAATTATTCCCATTTTTAAACTATGAGACGTACAGTCTAGAAAATTGGTAAGCAGATTCCTTTCGCAGAGTAGAGAACCGCTACAAAATGGGTTTTGCAAAAATCAAGCCACAAGTTTCATTTCGGGGGATTAAGAGGAGTAATAGACAAATATTTCCGTTTTTAAACTATTATATCTATTTGCTTGAAAATTGGTAGGCATGTTCCTTTCGTGGAACAGAGTTCTTTTAACAAAGAGTAAAACGAAAATAGACCCCCAAGGAGGGTTGCGAGGGGTCAACGGGAGTTATAGAAAAACATTACTGTTTTTGAATATTTAGACCCACGTACTTGAAATTTGTTAAGCATGTTTCTTTTGTTAAATATGGATCTACTAAGAATGTATTTTAAGGAATTCAACTCCTGGGGTAGCAGGGGGTTACTGAGGCGCATTGACAAAAAAAACTCCTTCTTTTAGCTACGAGGACTATAATAATGGAATTTGGTTTGCATTTTCCTTTTTGTTAAATTGAAATCCGGTAAGAACAGTTATATTGGAGAACGACTCTCAACGGAATTATAGAGGGTATTGATAATAAAAACTTCGTTTTTGCTCTATTAGAATTAGACATGAAATTTGTCTTGCTTGTTTATTTTACGGAGTAGAGATCCACCAAAAATTGGTTTTGCGGAAATCCACTTGGTTATAGGGTTATGAAAGTGCAAATATCATTATGACTTCCATTTTAGAGATGTTCAGAAAATACAAATTAGAGAGAAGTCCTGTCCTTTTTTACATCAAGAGTCGAGAGTTACAGGTATAATTATATTTTTCAATATAATCGAATTCTTAATGCTAGGGCATAAATATCAATAATTTATATATACAGTAGATCGTTGTTTATTCAAATCAAATGGGACCGGGAACCGTTTGGATACGCGATTGTTCGGATAACCGAAAACCGAATGCGATCCATGCAGTATATGATACTGGACACTATACAAATATTGAAAATCATCACATGCGGGAAAGGTACTTGAAGAAAAAGTAAAATGGGTGGAAAATGTCACAATTTTATTTTGATTGGGGAAAATATTCACTTATTTTTCGCTGTACTATTGTACACCTTCGTTTTTTCAAAGTAAGGTCTCTAATTCTCTTCAGCAGCAGTAGTTGAGTGGAACAGCACTCTGATTGTTGTTCGTACCACTCCATAGCTCTCTCTAACGCAGCAAACGCGTCTGCATTTTCTACTTTCGTTGTTGTTGTCTTCGTCTTCATCCGTTTCATTGTCGACAGGGTCGGATTCTTCTTGCACGGAAGTCACAATCTAGTCATCATTTAGCATTTGAAATCCACAGTCTTCTTCATCGCATGCCATCCAAGTTTCTACACCAACAAAACTAACAAAAGAGCACGTATACACTCCTTCACTCGGAAACATACTGACCTAATATTCCACGCAGATGTTTACCAAACCACACAACTGAAATTCCCCAAATATCCCTCACCTTGGGTTTTCCCGTCACATTTGACCTCACAGGAAACAAATTTTGAGCATTGCACTGTTTGAAAACGTATCCGGACTTTGGTTCGGATATTTGACGCTCCATATAATAAAAGTTCGGATAAACGATGTTCCTGTATATATATAAACAGTATATATTTTTAAAACGTCGTGAAATACCCTGCGAAGCAGGTGAGTAACGGCTTGTTTATTTATATATATATATATATACCTAAAGTTTATTTATATACATAAAGTATGATATGCAAGTACAATGTAAATAACAAACTCGACCATTTTAAAAATATCGAAATATAACGTACTTTCTTCGCAACTACAAACTTGTTTTTATAGAAACAAATTTTAGACTACGAAGTCTGCGCGTGCGCAGTATCGCTCTGAGCTGTAATGGGATAGTTTGGGACCGCTTCTTTGTATGATTCCCATATTTTATCACTTCTCTTGATTGTACGATGCAACTTTATATTCACAGTCAAATTAATTTCAAACTTTAAGGAGACATAAAAACCAAAGCGTATACTATTTTGCTATGTTGGCGTTCTCTGAACATTTAGTGGAGACAATTTTAAAAATTTCTAGTAAATACCGAAAAAAACGGTATTTAAACTTGTGTGAATACCGGTATTATAAAATTGTATAAATGGGTTAAAATACCAGTATTCGGTATCTCGGTATACCGGTATTGCAACCCCTAGAATGTATGTATGTAATTTGGTTCGGGTGGAATCTTGCAACTCAATTTTGAAGCTGATATCTTCAACTGATTGAGCTGAAATCTTTTTATCCACGTTTAGTTTAGATGACAATGCATGTTTTGACCATTTGTATTCCGATATTGCAATTAGTTAAAAAGATATTAATTTAAAACGCATGATTGTCTTACCCCTGTCGGCTGCTTATTCCGCTGTGCTCGGCGACGCAAAATGAAGAACCAGAGGGGATTTTTTTTTTTTTTTTTTAGTTTTGACGCTTTTGAAACAGTTATTTTATTTTATAAAACAGACAAAAAATAATTACAGAATCGGGAAGATCATTTATTTCGCCTCGATACGATATAATTTTTTTTACAAAATAATAATATTTGTATTCTTATGATTTTTTTTAATGAGTCAAAATCGATGAATGCATCGATGGTGATCGTTTTTATGAAAAAGATGTCTAAATTGTTGTGCATGAATTTTTTCCCCTTTAAATGAATCTACATTCCGTACTGAAACAGCTCATGCTTTGCTCTCTTAGAATTAGTCATTCAAAAAATAAAATGCCGAAAACGGTTTTTTTAATGATTTTTCAAAAAATACTCAAATTTTTATTTAAACATTTAATTAGTTGTTTTAATAACGGGATTTGAAGAAACAATGGAATCCCGTGGCTGTAAACCCTACATTCTGGTTGTTACAAGGTATGATATTAATGGTTGGTTCTTTTTCCTCAAGTTTCTTACATAATTTTTGAAACCCTGCTACGCAAGAATACGTAACAATTTTAATTCAAGCTCTATGATCAGGAGTAAGAAAATGTTGTTTCATACTTGTAGTAAAATTCAAGCCATCGCGAATTGAATCAGCTGTTAGTTGCTCAACTTCACCTTTGACTTACTCCTTATTGGCTTCTTTATGATAATAAGCTGTAATAAATTCGATCAAATCATCCTCATCCAAAGGGTTTTAACACAAAATACAATTATTGTGAAGAACGAAATGCTGTGTTCAAGTTGGAATACAACAAAATAAAGAAAACAGATTATAAAATTCAGGTATCCTACTTATACCACCAGAATGAAAAATAAATAAGCTGTGAAATAGACCAAGTTATTCACACAAGTGGGAGCATATACCGGTCGTTTTTCTGATTACCCTGCCAGAATTGAAATTTCAAAAAATTGGTGGTGGAGGGGGTAGGATTTGTCCTAGAACAATAAATTCGCTTAAAAAATGCACTATTGAATCGTGTTATTTCATAATCATGTAAAAAAGGGTCCATATAATAGGAATGCTGCATGATATGTCTCACTGATACCTCATAAAGTGTAATTATTCTGCATGAGATGGACGCACGCAACCAACTCAGAAGTTGGTGCTGACTCCTGTGGAGCATGTTTGATTCTGAAGATGTTTCAATTAAGCTATATTTTATTTTTAGCGTTTTCTGCTTGATTCACTACTGTTTAAAACAAAACTTATTTATAAAATATTTCAAAATTTTGAGGAACACTGTATGATGATGCTTGTATTGACATTCAGGCACTTTTGTTGCTGAAAATGTGTTGAGTTTAAATCTTGTTTCAAGAAAGTATGAGGAATCAACTTTAAAAATAGGGCTTTCTACTTCCTACCCAAACACTCCATCTTCCTAATTGGTACCACTTTCAGCCCCCTAAGAGGGGTGGCCAATCTGTCACACAGAAAGAAAGCCAGGCAAACTCGCCTTGCAACAAAAGAAAAATCAGTACACCTCTTCCTCGTGCCATTATAATATGACCACACGTGCCCGTAGAAATTGTTTACCTGGTCTTTTCTTGTGACGGGTCGCGAAGAATTTGTCGCATGATTGGGTTCTTGCTGGAACTCGGACATTGTTGTGTATTCAAAGAGGCTCTCTGTGTGTGATCATTGTCCACCTCTTTCTTAAGCTTCTTGGAAATTTTCCCCAAAGTTGGTTCTTAAAATTTCTCAATCAATTCCAGTAGCCCACAAAATTGACAACTATTGTATTCGATGAATGCCGGTAAGTCCTCTCTCCCCTTGATGCCCTTCTCTGCTTTTCACGATAGTTCGATTTGTGTTTAAGCCTACCAATGACAATAGGCAATGGAACGTTCTACAAAAGGAATCGTTTTTGCTTTCAATTTTCTTCCTACATATTGTTGAACGTGCAGCAAATGAGGTTTTCAGAATTTTTAAGCACAAATCAAATCAAATGCTCAGCAAAGGTGATAATTGCTGTTGGAATGTTTTAAGTACCGATTTAGAGGATAGTTTTTTAAAAAAATTACGCAATCCTTATACTGCAATGTAAAAATTTAGGTCGAGTTGTGTAACAATGGAGCCTACTCGCCGAATCTATCCTTTCTAATTCAGTTTTTTTTTCTGTGCAGTTCAATTGGTACTTTGAGCTAGAACAGCTCCCCTCCGAACATGAATGTCGCTACTAAATAGCATATAAATAGTCGGGTAAATAGAGAACAGTTGTATGTGGGCACACGAGTGAGTTTCTGAATTTTCGTCACTGTTAAAAGATATTAAAGGATTTCTCTTTTGGTGAATTTCAGAGGTGGCATCTCATTTGAAATAAGTAAACGTTATTCCTTATTTTTTAGTTGTCTGCATATCCCGTACTTAATTCTAATGCTTAAAATAATAAAAGGGAATGATTGTGAATATCTATTGATTATTATTTCGAATCTGATTTAATGGCTTCTCAATCCCCTCCCCCGGAATCTCAAAGATCAGCGAGATCTCCACCTCAATCAACAACGAGGAGGAGGAGGTACAGCGACAGTAAACATATGCATTGTAAATTTCCCATCTCACTGCTTTCAAACGTTCCTTTTTTTCCCCGACTCTTTCCCAAACAGCTTTCAATAGGAATATGCTAGAAAGTTATTGTTTTCATTCAAGAAAAGCAATTTTTTAAAATTCCATTGTGATGAGAAACAGTACTTTAAGCCCATTCCCCTTATTAATACATACTTTTGCAGAATTTTCTAACAATTTTAAAATGAAAAAGATGGGGTATGAAGATTTTCTATTTAGCCTAATGGTCAGGGTCACGGACTTGTGGCCGGAGTGTCTCGGGTTCGAATCCAGGTGCCACTGAAGGCCCATCATGTAGCACGTTATCTGATGATGTACGTTAAATCTGTTGGGGCCTTACGTCATCCCTTTAATTTGGGGGGGGGGGTTCTAGCTCAGGTGCCGTCCTCGTCATTCGACCATGGTTTAAAGTTACGTGGTCCGTTGCCAAAAGCCCTAGTGCAGTTGAATAGGGCGACATTCACTCACTCCATTGAACTCAAATGAACACAGATCGAAAGAAATCGATTTTTTCCCCATTATATAATGTTGCCTTCTCTAAACATAGGCTAGGTTATTGGCGATGAGTCTCATGATTTTGAGCCTCGGTCAAGTGGCGAGGATGACACCTGAGGTGACAAATTATTCACCAAACATCCATATCCCGCCAACGTGAAAACTTACCCATGGCAGATTAACATGAATCAGCCCCTCTGCACGGCGAGTATTCAGTGGCACCAGTGTTGGAACCCATGACTCGCTAGCCCCGAGTTCGCGACCACTCTGCTACCGTAGTTACAAAATTGAAAGAATTTTTTGAAACTCTTATACTTACATTTGTTTGGCACTTTTGCTTATATTTACATTTGCATACATGCATTTGTTGGAAAAAAGATTTAAAATGGTAGAATTCTCTGATAATGGATAGTATGTGAAACTCTTAGATGTCATCAGAACCTTTTCTGAAACATGATTTTTCGCTCGGAAACTTTCGCGAAATTAATGTAAAATTTAAAATATGCATTCGTAAAGCAATGTGAAACAGTTGTAATCATTGCCTTTTTTTTATCTTTCGTTTAATTTACATCTTTTTCCACGAAATATTTGAATAGGGGGAGAGGGCCAAGAGAAAATTTGAAAATCGTAACAGTAGAATTTTTTAGCATTAAAAATAGCAGAATTTTCCAGATTCTAGGGTTTGCAGCCCCGGGATCCCGTTGGTTTTTTCAAATCTCGAAATCCCGGGATTTAATTTTTGTCTGAATTATATTTTGAAATTTTTTTAAAAGTATTGTGAATTTGGTATTGCATTTTAATGTATCGTCCTTACTTATTTTGTACCGTATACGTTTGATGTCAGTTTTCTTATGTGTTGAACCTTGAAGGATTTGAGGTGGGTGTGTACGTTAAACCGTGAAATTTGATATATTTTCCCTTATTTTCTTCTGTAACTTTCTCCCCATCGCGAGTGGGGTCAGAATGGACCCAAAAGATGTCCGATGTCAGCTGACCTAAAGGGGCAGAAGCAATTATAATTTTTGGAAGATATCTAGTTACAGGAGATGTTTTTTTACTTTTGAGTCAAGTTACTAAGGTTCAAATAAATTCTTGTGTTTACCATCAACAGACTCCTTTTCGAAGAAATTGGCCTGCTGAAATTGGTACAAATCAATTTCTTACATTTACCTCGTATGAAATATTAACAGGTAATTATGTTTTTAATTTTGAAATATGATGTATTTTTTAAGATATAAATTAATATACAAATACTGTAGTACCTCTTGCAAGATAAACTTTGAATAAGGCACAATTAATGTTGGTACCGATCTCTTTGAATATAGGCCTTATGTATTTACCTCTCATTTAGAGAAATTCTATTTTAAGTTAGGATTTGCAGCCCCCGGGGGGAGGGGGGGATTCCGGTGTTTCTTCAAATCCCGAAATTCTGGGTTTAAAATAACTAGTCCCGGCATTTAACATTTATCTAAATTACGTTTTGAAAATTTTTTTCTCATCAAAATTTATATAGAAAGCTTCTATTTCCAAAACAAGACATTGCGCAACATTTATTGCTGTCCCCCAGTAATAAAAATAAAAAAGAACGTGGAAAGCCACGCGATAGAAGTGAAACTTCTTTGGCGACGTTGGCCGTAAATGCAGGAATAGGTCTAATTTTATTAAACTGCTGAGATAACTTTAATCAAATAAAATTCAAACTTCATTTATTGTATGAAAATATTTTTATTCAATTTTCTGCATCATCATTTTCTAAGAAAGACGCAATAGGTGTGTGGTAACTAAAGTAGGATATAAAAATTATCGATTGCAGTCAATCCAGAAAATGTGAGAAAACTGTATCAATCGCGGTTCCGTATATTGATTTTCCTTCTCTAGAATCAGTATTCATTGTCGAATTCAGTGTCCATTTTAAGAATTCAATGAGTGCCTTTGCTTCTTCTGAAGCAAAATTAACGTTCAAGTCTTTAGTTAAGATAATCGGCTTTTAATCATCATCGGATCTAATGATTGCAGCAGTTTTTGATGTGTAAAGCACTAAAACTTTATGGACAAAGATGATAAAAACCGCGACAGAGCTATCTGGTGATATATAGACTTTCGCCTGGACTTGCTGCTAGTTTTCCTTTTTTCCCCCCTTTCACGGAACTCTTTTTGCATTTGTTCTAAGCATTCTGACCAGAATTAATTTTAATTCAATGTAAATAAAAATTTAAAAAATGAACTTAATGTATCCCTTATAGAAGTCACTGTGTTTGTTTACAAGACGCTATGCGTAGCGATTCTGGCGCGAACGTTAGTTATATATTCATAATGCCCCAGATACTCCCGTAACGGAAAGAGCCATATAATGGTAATATTTTGGGTGCGTTTATTCGTTGAAAACGGTACATTTATTACATAAAAACTACGAAAATACGCCACGCGAGCTCGTTACGAGAGTAGCAAGGGTACCCACTTAATGTCACCAATACCTAAGTATCTTTCGTTCCAACTTTTTCACGGATATGACGTACCCCCTCCCCCCTCTATTTCCTCCCGTTCGATATCTCCTCACCAAGGTGACGTTTCGGGGGGGGGGATGGAGGGGAATCACTTCTTCCGTTCGCTTTTTCACTGTTACGCAAAACTGGGCAAATTTCCCATTCACTCCCTTGCGCAAAGAAGCTTCACTTCAAAAATTGTCTCATTTGTCTGATGTTTATAATAAATATTGATTTTGATTTTCTGAATCATCAATCGTGAATCATTTTTCAAGAGAAAACTTGAGAGTAATATTATTTTGTTATTATAAGTATATTCTCATAAGCTGTTATTGCTGTTGGATGAAGGCATTTTTTTCAAAATTTTTTCTGAATATTTAAAGTTTGTGAATTAACTCATTTATAGGTGAGTTTTCTTCTTTTTTAATCTACAGAGAGATAAATTTAGTAGTAGTATTTTGTTATCAATATAAATATATTTTCAAATTAGATTGCATGTATTAATATTTAAATGTTGTTAAAAATATTTCAAAAAGACATTTTTTGAGGAAGCTAAAAGACAGAATTTTATTGGACTGTTAAATGAGTCGTTCAAAAGCCAATGCAGATAAGGCCAGAAAGCAACAATTAAGAGAATTAATGTTTTTGATACATTAATTTTTAAAATTCTTGGTTTATTAATTTCATCGGAAAAGTATATAAAGTATTTTTTCTAAGTGTAAGTTCAGCAAAAAGAAAAAAAAAAAAGATATATACAGGATGTGTAGATAAAAACATTTATTCTTTGGAACAATGACAGGATCTTAAAAATTTTGGGACTTGCATCTTTTGGCAGCTGAAAAAGATAAGAAATTTATGTAAAGATAAAACAGTAACATTTGTTGTCATAAGTTTTATGTTTATTCATCGTGACAAACATCTTCTTCCGGATGATTTAAATGTAAATTTTGATCTCCAGGTGTTGTTCTTAATGTCCTGTAAAAGTCGTGTTCAATTGGCGGTAATAAACTCCATAATGTATTTTTTTTTTGTTTCTTTTGAAATTGTTCTGCCATTAGGATATAATATTGGGTTCTATTTTTTAAAATACCTAAAGCCTAGTTTTGTTTTTATACCAACTACATGAAAGGTATCATCCTCATCATAATTATATTTCAACTTAATGCTGTTTGGTTTTGACCTTTCTTGCTTTATCCATCCCATACTAAGCTAGGTGACTGTTAGTCCACTTGGAATTTTTTCTTTTTATAATAGTGTCTTCCAATGGTTTGGCGAAAAAGAAATCTTGTCGATTCCTTTCGACAACGCTGTGAAAGAAGGTTCTTCTTTTACTATTTTGTATAATATGATACCAGTCGCTAGGATTGTCAATATTCTGATTTTTTTTTCTGCATAAGCTTCTATAACTGTAAAATCAGCGTCACTGGGTAAATAACTGTGCCCACTTAATAAAAATTTAAGCTCCATTGATTCAGCTTTTGTATCTGCACTCTGAATTTTAGAGTTCTTTCAACGAAATTTTTATATTTCGATTCTGTCCTGAACATGAATCTGAAAACATTATAGTTTTTAGAAAACCTTTTGCGTATAACTTAATGTGTTTAGTCAAAGTCTTACGCTTAGAAAACTTACTTAATATTTTTGATAACACAATAATTTTCACAAACACTTCAATGTGATATTTTTAAGTTTTAACCAAAGTTTGATATTTCAAATTAAAAGAAAGCTCATGAATGAAACTTGAGAAATTCTAAATAGTATAAGTAACAGTTACAGCTACTATATGATTTTGTTGTTTTTCAGCGTTACCAACAAATATCGAAAAAAGAAGAATTTAATTTTTATTTCCAAGTTTATGTAGAAGGTGGACTTATTCACCTCTGAAATTATTAAGCAATATATTCAGAAGCTATAAAGAAACGTGCTGTCTGAGCTAGAAAAAAAAAGAAGCAATGAGTAAATCTTTTAATAACTAAAAAAATATTATTTATTTCATCAAAATTTACAAAAATTAGAAAATATCAAAATAATGGACTTACCACATTGGCTTCTGAGCGACTCAAATATACAATGCACTTATATTTATTTTTAATATTCAAGTCTGTTTGTTGATTAGTTTTATTAGAGTTAATTGTGGTGTTATTATAATTAATTTTTAGTTTATATGTTAATAAGTTTTTTTTAAAGAAACGGAAATTATTTTTTCTATGGGAGTTGTATAAGTAGAAAAATTTCTTTGATTAAAATTTATGTAAATCCATTCTATCATTTGTACTTGCTGTTTACAGGTATATGTAAGTTTGTCGGGAAAAAAGTTCAGTTCAGACTTCATAATTTTAATTTTGTAAAATATGCTTCTTTAGAATGTCTTACCCCATGCAGTTATCAATTCTAAAAAATACAGTGTTTCAAAAAAAAAAAAGTAAAATAGGGGCTTTTTATTCTGTTTTAAATTTACAAGATTTTGGAAAATCTGAAGCATATCGATTTTTATTTCAAATGTGTCAATTTTTAATGAATTGAAATTGTGGTACTTTTAATGAATTCATTATGTACTATTCTTTATTTGTTTTTTATAATAAATTAAGTTTTATTTTGATTTATTTCAATAAATAATAACATTAAAACAATTTTTTAATTATGTTTTCAGTATTATGTTATTTCAACCATATTAATGTGAAGGTATTTTTCATAAATTTTGCAGTCCTAATCCTGGGACCAATCTCGGGATTTAGATAATGAAATCCCGAAATCCAGGGATTGAAAATATAGCAAGGGATTGTAAACCCCTATCAGATTCTAATCGGGTGGTAGAAATTGATAAATGGCATCAATTCAGATATTTATATCCAAGCTTTTATAGTTTTACTTGGGATAATCCATCGTGCTTAATCCACGTCCTGAATCAAAATACTTTCGTATGCCTGGTTATCACATGTACATCCGTCTACCATATACTGCCTTCTTAAAATTTTAAATTACTCTACGTAGAATTTTTTTGTTTTGTTTCAATAACAATATGATTAGGGGAGGGAATCGTTAATTCTCGTGTAGAAATGAGGGAAATGTTACTTTTTACTGGATATGATTTGATGGAACATTATCGAATTTGAAAAATGTGCCGCTTTCAGGTATTAATCCAGGGGTGGCCAACCCGCGGCACGCGTGCCACAGTGTAGCACGGCTGAGTTAAAAAAGTGGCACGCGGAGACTTTTGGATATTTTTTGAAAATTTTGGAAAATAACTTATTCTATTTAATTGCAAAGGATCCGAAGTATACATTGAATTTTGGAAAGTTGTACCAGCAAACAATTTTTCATATTTGCACTATTTGGATATCAGAAATTATTGTAGGTTTCGATCAGCATGTTTGTGAACAAATGTTTTCTATTATGAACATAATAAAATCAAAATTAAATAATGCATACCTAAAACAACCTAATTTTGTTAGCATCTTCGAGAATTAATCGTGATATAGATCAATTGGTAAAAAAAAAACTACAAGTTCAAAAACCACATTAAGCAAGTATGGACTGTTTAATAGAATTAAATGTTTCAAGTTACTCATTTTCATTTTATACCTAAACAAACTCATTAAACCAGTAAAAAGTATATTAACATTAAAAGCTAAGTTTGTAATTCAATCTTATTTACTCTCTTAATTTTAAAATTCCACTACTTAGACTGGCGTAAAAAAAACGTGCTATTTGCATAAAAATTGCATAATAAGTCAATAAGTAACATTTTTTACCTTTTCGTATTCTTTTGTTTGTTGGAAGTGGCACGCGTGACTTTTTTTTTATCAGATAGTGGCACTCTTCCCAAAAAGGTTGGCCACCCCTGTGTATTAATCGGTAACGCATAGACGAAGAAATCTTAAAACTGAGTTTTAGTTATTTCCGTTGACTGAATTGGATTGCCTGGCGATGTCATCCCCCCCCCCGCTTTGTGTGACGGGGAGGGAGGGGATCATCTGTTTCGCATCCTGGTATTAATTCGGCGCCTCACCCCTATCATGTTGCTCATGTCTGTCACGTTCGCCCTAATCCTTTCTTTATTTTTGCGCACAAGGAATTCTTTCTTGGGCATTTCTGTTTTCATTACAGAATCTCGCAGTCGGGTGTCCATTCCACCCCCTGAGTCGCCTTCTGAATAAATTCTAATCTTAAAGAGAGAGAGAAAAAAATCTTTTCAATGATATAACGAATTTTGTAACTTGAGAAATATTGCCCGATTCTCTCTTCTTCGGTTTTTTTTTTAAAATTCTTAAAACAATCTTTTGCGATATATTTTCTACATTAAGTTTCTGTTTATAAATTCAAAAGTTTTTAATTCTTATTGTTTCTCTAACGTAATTGGGTGGCCATGGAAGCTTAATGATTATGGTTACAAGTTCGTGGACGGAGTGTCGTGGGTTCGAATCCAGGTGCCACTGAAGACCCGCTGTGTAGAGAGGGTCGATGCAATTTAATTCTGTCGAGGCTCAATGTCTTTTCGTTGGTGTGTAGTTAGGTGAAATCTTTCGTGTTTCAAAATTCTTGCTTTGGCATGGTGTGAAAGTTAGGAGAACATGGGGGTAGCTCAGGTGTCGTCCTCGTGGCTTGAAAGAGGCTGATAATTTATCCGCCCACAGCCCTTGTGTTGCTTTATAGTGTGATGTCAACTCAACTTCTCTCTCTCTCTATCGACCTATCCACAATTCTCTAATTAATTATCTGCATAACTGGAGTCATGAAAATGGCAACGAAAGTTACACCTTATCAAATGTTGCGTTGGGCTGGATGTAATACTGCATCATCCACCGGATTAATTAGATCATTCGGTTGAGCGTTCTAGAAATTTCGAACTATTATTTTCAGAGGGTTTGAACTTGAAGGGAGATATGTTTAATTCGTCAAGGGTTTCGTAACCTTAAGTGAACTTTATGAAATAGAAATGTTAAAAAAAAAGAATAAACAATAGAAACATCGAATCATCATTTGCAGTAAAATAATGTCCCGGTTTGATATGCTCCTGAATCCTTTCCGATGCTATGACATTGAAATTGATATCTAAAAAAAAAAAAAAAAAACCTTCATCTCTCCGCATACGTACATTAATCTTTATATTTTTACGCGTATATTTTTTTAATGATTCCAACTTGGGTGGCAGAGAAATTAACTCAAATTTTTTTGCTATCCATTCATTCTATTTTTGTTGTAAAAATTTTTAAAAGCAAATTAATTAATGATTTGGTGACTTAAACTCTCTCTTTCTTTGATTCATTATTTATAATTTGCGATTTCATGGTGCTTCTGTCTGCGACATCTGTATTTTTTATTTTCTCCACCTTAAAGTTTAGTTCTGTAACTATTGTTTGTGCGGATTAAGAAAGGATAAATTTTGAATCCTCCAATTTTTATTTGCCTTCCGCCTACTTTATGTGGCCTCGGTAGACTAGCGGTCCAAGTAACGGACTCGTGGCCGGCGTGTCATAAGTTCGAGCCTCGTGTCGCTGAAAACCCGCCGTGTAGGGAAGCGATGCAGGTTAAATCTGTCGAAACCTCAAACGTCATCCCGTTGGTGTGGTGTGGTGTGGTAGTTAGGAAAGATGGGTGCCAGTTTAGGTGTCATCCTCGTCACTTGACCATGGTTCAAAATGGCGAGATCCGTCACCAAAAGCCCTCGTGTAGCTGAAAAGTGCGACGTAAATATTTATTCACTCACCCAACTCTCTCTCTCTCTCTACTTTTTATTTATTTATTTTATTTCTAATGAAACTGCGGATTGGTGTTTTACTATTGCAGACTTAGTACATTAACTGGGACCTGGTAACTCTTATTAGTGAGGCACTATATAGGTGGAATACCAATCACCGCAAGTAATTTTGACGCCCAGTTTTCTCTCCAGAGGGAGGCACCTGAGCTCTGACGATGCAAAATTGTAAAAGAATTTAATTTTTCCTATAGCACCCAAGCCAAGCAGGCTCTCGAGGGTTCTTTTACATGCCACAAAATTATTCGACATGGATACTGTTGATTTTTATTTTAATGCACTTTATTCTACCATTAAGCGCGATGTATACAGCACGAAAATTTACTTAAGAATCTGAGGAAAATTGTAATCGATTTCTTTCATTTAAAGCTCATAAAAGATTGTTCGTAAAAACTGAATCTTTGCTAAAACTTTAAAAAATGTATTAAAATACGAAATGATAAAAACATAAGTAAATAAAAAATAATTAACGGAAGGAGAGTCACCTAGACTTTAAAAAAATCTGTAAAATATGTTTCTTACTCGGTTTCATTTGCGCCAGTGACAAGAAAATTGCTCATTTATATTTTCTATATATATAACTACATTGGTGTTGAAAATTAAGAGGATTTGCATATTTTGACAAAATTCATAGAAATAATTGGATCTTTTTATTGAGAACATTTATAACCCCGTGCACCACAAAGTATCACACGGCGGCTTACTTAGAAGTAAGCGTGAAGCACACAACACAAACATCCCTGCCTTCTCCGGGATTCAAACACGGATTCAACTACGGCACCGCAGTCAGCGTCACTAACCACTGTACCGGCGGCAAATGAATTGGATGCAATGTAAAAATACTGCTTCGAAACAAAGATGCATATCTTGAATATCAGATACGAAAGCGCATACTTGTGTCTGAACTAAGCAAGTCGACCAACAAGATTTATACGCACGTGTGCCAAAATCTGCATTTCGTTCGCCAGCACACATCGCTGAATTTCTTGGTGTTTTTCTGCAGCAAGTTAAAATTCAAACAATAAGAATGAGTAACCCCCAACGTTTGTTGTTGCAAGGAAGTGGTGAATTGTGGGTAGGCTAGAAACAGGACAGTCTCAAATCCAGATCTGAAGAGAATTCAATTTGACTCCCAGCTTCGTGTTCAATTGAAAAACAGTTTCAGGATACCGAATCCGTCGAGAGAAATCCTGGGCAAGGTAGTCCAAGAGCCACGATGACCAGACACCATTTGTCCATTACAGCGACTGAGAAGCTGCTGCAAGGATGCTACAACTTCTCTCAGATCTCTCGTGAGTTGTATGCGGCCTCAAGAATCCAAGTTTTCGGAAGACTTCATGAGAAAGGGCAGTCTCTGTGAAGACCGACTCACGCTCAGTTCTGTGGAGAATCCTTTTGAAAGAGTAGAGGATGGATCCCTGGGTGACCGTTTTCTACACTGGTTCAGACCTAAAAGTGCTTTTAAATGTTACGGGAATCCTTTGCAGAATTTAGATGCTGTTCTACATGACGGATTTTTAATAAAATAAACACCTCAGTTTTACTTATTTGTCCACATCATGGGATATATTATATTTGTTCTTTATCTCGGTAACGTTACCCTTTCCAAATCTGAATTTTCATTAGTTATAAAAAGGAAATAAAATTCATAACATAAGTATAGTGACAAATAAAAATTGGAAGAAAAAAAAATAAATAAACAAGTTGAAATCATAAAAAATTGTGTTATATATTTTTATAAATTTATTATAATAAGTGAAAATGATGAGTGAGTGAATGTTTATGTCGCACTGATCAGCTACACGAGAGCTTTTGGCGACGGTCCGCGTAATTTTGAACCATGGTCAAGTGGCGTGGACTACACCTGAGCTGGCACCTTCCTCTCCTAACTACCACACCACACCATCGGGATGACATTTTAACTCTCGATAGATTTAACTTGCATCGCTTTCCTACACGGCGGGTCTTCCATGGTACTGGGATCGAACTCGTGACATGCTAACCATGATCCGATGCCTATACCACTTCGCTACCGTGGCCACTAAGTGAAAGTGGGAGTGGTTAAAGTGTAGTGAAATATTCAAAGAAGTGAGATAACGATCCATAGCACAAACACTAGATGCATAAAAGAAATAATTATCGGCTTAACGAAAAATTTAATTCGTAACAAACCATACTCACTAGTCAAATTGGTTACAAAAATGACCGTCAAAGCAATTTTATCTATTCTGCACAATTTCACATATTTCTCGTTTGTGTACAACAGACAAAGTCACGATGGCTCAATAAACGGCTTGACCACTTAAAAACTGTTTTTTTTTCTCGGGATGTAGAAGAATCACAAATATATTAAATTCTGTATGAAACACCATTCGTGGATCACACAGTCTCGATTTTAAAAGAACATCATGAATGAGTGTCAAAAAGGAAAGTATGATAATGTGGATTTCATTTGTATCCTGAAATCGCTCTAACTATTGACAGTGAATTCATCAGATATACAAATAATCACACCAAAGCCATCTGGATACCCACGCTATCATCCATCTATAAGAAAGAAAAGTATATTGCCAATTTCCCCCTTATCTGGCTACGAAAGCGTAGGATGAGTCCATTGGTCCTTAGCATTTGGCTTCGAAGATTTACAGAAACCTTAACTCATGTGGAAACGACGATGAAAAATTTGGAAAAAGTTATGGAAAAAAGAAGAAAGGTTTTATACCCAGGTTGTGTCTCTGGATTGACCTTACATCCTGCAACGGGAAACCGCATCATTGTTCCGCCCTCTCTCATGCTGCGACGACACGGAAGGCCAGCATTGTACACACGCCAAAACAGATCTCAACAAAGAACGGTTTCAGCGGCACGACCCCTGGCCTTCCCCGAGATGACGAATGGGGGAAATGGAAGTATGCTTCCAAACAGTTCCTTAAGAATTAAAAAAAATTGACTTATAATCCCTCTATATTATTCATTGTGGGCCTTTTGTGCAGTTGGCTTTACTTGTATGATGTAGCACTTGAACCACTCAATGGGATACCGGCGACGGATTTCGTAATTTCGAACCACAAATGAATGAAAAGATTAGGATTTAATAAAGCCCAGAAGGAGTGGTTCATGGTGACCGACAACGGCGGACCTCGTAATTTTAAACCACGCTCAAGTGGCGAGAACTGAACTAGTATCACCTCTCTTAATTACCACGTCACGCCAACGGAAGGAGCTACGATAGATGTAACGGGAATCACCCCCTCTACACGGGAGGTGAATCTCGTAAATTTCAACTTTGGTTTTAGGACAATAACGATAGCTGAAAACGATTTGGACCCACTGTCCACATCTCGCCAACAAGAAGACTGCACACACTTATAAGTTGGGTCTTTTTAGCACTTTACTTGATTACATTTGAAAATATGAAATCAGATTCTTTGTATTCTACTAACTAGGCTAATGTGGTTTCCATTAATAAAAGAATAACTGAGTGTAATTGTATATAAACTAACAATATTCTTCAAGCTGAATTGGGTTAATGAAATTGACTTATTTAACAGTTTTTTTTTTTTTTTTACTCTTTCACTCCTCGTCAGAATTGAGCAGCCGATATGAAAATTGAGCACGAGATGACAGTAGTTGGAGAAATTAGGACACTCCTCGCCCCCTATGGAACTCCTGGCTCTGCCTCCTAGCCTACTACGAGGCCTCGACGCGTTTCCGGATATTAAAGGGTCACGGACTCGTGGCTGGCGTGTCATGAGTTCGAGCCTAGTACTACTGATGCACGTTAAATAGGCCTATGCTCAAAGTCCTCCCGATGCCGTGGTGTGGAAGCTTTGCAATGAGGTGCCAGCTCAATCATCGTCGTCACTTCACCGAGTTCAAATTTGCGAGTTCCGTCGCCCTCGTGTTTCTCTCAAGTTCGTTGTAAAAAATAATCAAATACTTTCGGATATTAAAAGCAATCTGATTTGTTTTCTGTCTACATGGCCCAATATTATTAGAATAGAGCCCTTTGAGAGAAACTCCAAAATATATATTTGTGCCTTGATTTACTTCCGTTGTCTTTAATGCACATCGGAACCAATTTTCTTGCAATTTATTGGAAAGAAGCAATCTTACCTACAACAATTTATGCATTAAACTGTAGTAGTGTTCTGAATTAATTCTACATCACCACATTTCCTTTATATGATTCAGTATGTCCCCTTATATCATATGGACACATTGTTTATTTTATTCATGCTCTAATGTTAATTCACCTCAGTTAATCCCCACAGAAATTTATTTTTGGAAATGTATCCAATAATTTTTTACCCATTGCGCAGGGAATAAACGGTATAGTTTCAGCGCATGCGCATAAAAGCAGGTGTTACTCCCCAAACGAACTCGCCTGAAAATGGCACATTTCTAACTGCGTCAGGGAATTGGATTTTTCCCGTCATTCTCCGAAATTCCCCATCCTTTTCGCGAAATGGCATCTGTCACTCTGGTTCAAAAGGTCAGTGGAATGCAGAGGGGTGGTTTTAATATTCGATATTTCATTCCAATGGAAACAGGTTGTTGTTATTGTGTCGTGGAAGAGCTTAATGAAAGTGAAATCTGTAGCGAATGGGTGACACAAACCTTGCGCATTTAAGAATCCAAAATAACACCCGAATTGCACACAATTTCGTAATAAAGTTACTTTTTTTAACAATGCATTTTTGTTCGTCTAACAGCATTGTTAAAAAATAAGTTTTAAAATTTTCTTTATTGCATTTGATTTTATTATACTGCACCTATCCTGCATTTTCTATATAATAGCACATGTACTTTTACTTTCCACCAAGGACCTTCCTAATCCTCCAAGTACCCTTTGCAGAATCCTTCTTAATTCTAAAAAATAAAGTGCTCTCCGCGCTCGCGATTTCATGCGGGAGACTACCAATCAGACTGCCAAAATTCGATGGTTTATTTTCTATCAAAAGACAAAAAATAAAAATGTGTAAATGAAAGGAAAACACAGAAGTTTGAATGAGCCATCCAATCGATAGCTAAAAGACTCCTGTAATTCATCCTCTCCTGTGATACCTCGATTGATTGACATAAGAAGAGAAAAGCAGTTACTTTTTCATGTGCATTTTCATAAATTGCGGGATATTTGCAGAAGTTTATTTTAGAGTATTAAGACAGTTTTTTAGACATCATGTTACCCTCGAATGCCATTAATGTATAGATGAACTGATTTGCTCCTTTCAAGAGTAGAATCAAGAGTTTTCCGTATTTTATAACTAGCACATCAGCGGTTTCCGTATCGATCAGCGGTTAGGAAGTTTGATTGAACGTTCGCTCATCCTAGGATAAATCGTCCTAAACATTTAGAAACAGACAGTAAATGCATTCCATAAAATACTTATTGAATAAGTTTTTAATAAATTTAATGATGACGACCAGTGTCTTCCGGAAACAAATAAAATGTTAAAAGTTCCAATATTACAAAGTATAATTGCACATACCGATATAGCAATCGCAACCACGATAAATGCAATTCTGAACTTCCTTGAGAGAAATTTTCTTTCAAATCGTTTTGGTCCGGAATCCTCCAGAAGATATCGTGCTGCATTAAGTTTCTTTTTTTTTTCTTTGCTTCGCTTAATGGGAATAGTAAATGAATTTTGAAAACTCATCTTCATCAAATTGTTGTAGTGAGTAAACGCAAACCAAAACTCCGTTAACTAGCTGTGTAAAGGTTAAATAATGTGTGTTTTACAATATTCTAGAGGTTTCTTAAGCTAGCGCATTGTCGCTGTTGATATTATGATTAGTAGCAGCCACATCTTGGTTTCGCGTAATGTGCCCTCTCCAAAAATGACCGTCACTCCGTTAACGATCATCAACCTACCATCCCGAATTTTTTCGGACACATCTGCATCCAAAGTTATAACCAAAACCGGTTGTTAAATGTTTTGAAAAAAATTTTAATTATATTTTTATCGCAGTAGCTTTAAAACATTTTTAGCTTATATGCATTGTATTAATCCCTTAACGTGCGGGGCCGAGTTAATTCGATTCCAAACTGTGCATAATCCAGGTAATTCGCCCGTAGTCGCATTTTGTGCTGCTCACACTCGAATATAAGCGAGCGCCATCCTGAGACTGCGATCTGTCGTCATGATTTCGTAAATTTAGATAAATTGAATTAAAAAAAAGTATTCTTTCGTTCGTTTGACATCAGCATTTGGAACACGGATCTTTCGTACAAAAAAAATTGAGGTGAAAAAATTTTCATTTTAGAAGCAAATGAGTAAATACTTATATACACAAAGATATCATAGCGATACAAATATAAAACAATATGTTAGACTAAAATCTTCTGGAATTCTATGACTAACGGACCGTCACTTTCCCAGTTTTGTTCCACCACCATTAAAAAAAAGAAGCTTCCACATGGTACTGCGTTATGTGTTGTGCTAAAAGTGATATCAAAGAAAAGGGAGTCGTTACAAGTGAAACAATTGCAATGTTCAGCGATGTGCTGCACCTTGCTTCCAAATATATCACAGAAAAGAAAATTTTGAATAACTTTTTTTAAATACACTGGTTATAAATTAAGGAACAATCATACCGCTTCAACTCACCCACAAATACACTCGTGTAAGAAATTAAGAGAATTTTCAGATTTGATCGATTATTTCTAGAACCACAAGACCGATTTTAATGAAATTTGATATGTACATACATTGATACAAAACAAATAATCATTCAACAATTGCAATACACACACATGATCGAGCGTAACACTCGTTGAAGTTGGAAAATATAAAACAGTTTTTGCAGAATCAACAAAAGAAATGGGTTAATAGGGGGTATGGTCCCCTCTTACAGCTATACAGGCCTCATAGCGAGATGTCATCCTTGAAATAAGGCAGTTTGTCAGTTCTTGTGGCAATCGATCCCACTCGTTCAGCAACGCTGTTTTCATTCCCTGTATGGTTCTCGGAGGGGGTTTGCGAGTTTTAATTGCTCCAAAGCGTCTCAGACATGCTCTGTAGGGTTGGGTCTGGAGACCTAGCTAGCCAATCCATATTGCGAATATCCTCACTCTCTAGAAATTCGTCAACCAGAAGAGTTCTATGTGTGGCCTCGCGTTATCGTCTATTAAAAGAAACTCGATGCCACATGTACCCCTGAAAAGGCAAACATAGGGCTCCAAGACCTCATCCCTATACCTCATACCAATCACAGAACTTTTTTCAAAGACATGGAGAGGTGCACGGCCATCCAACATCATGCCTGTCCAGACCATTAAACTTCCTCCATCATAATTGTCGGTTTCTCGGACATCGGGGGCTAGGTAGCGGGTCCCTGGTTTTATCCATATGAACGTAAGGTAAGAATCGGTGTTTAGGTTGAAACGGGACTCGAACAAAATGGTCGCCCATTGATCCATACTCCAATTTCTATAATGTATGCACCATGCTAAACGGACTCTCCTGTTCGTAGACTTGAGCGGGACGCAAATAGTAGGTCTACTGGCAAACAGCCCTCTTTCATGAAGTCTTTTTAGAATAGTTACCCTTGATACATGGATTCCTGTGGCTGCATACAAATAATGAGAGAGCTGAGAAGCTGTAGCCCCTCTGTTACGCCTCTCTGTAATCGACAAATGGCGATCTTCTCTGGCCATCGTGGCTCTTGGACGACCTTATCCACGCTTTCTCACGATGGATCCAGTGTCCTGGAATTGTTTTCATATGATATACTCGACGCTGGGCGTTAAGTTGTACTCTCTACAAATCTTGGCTTGGCATTGACCTGCTTCTAGCCTCCCAACAATTCGCCACCTCACTCCATCTTCTAAACGTTGATGGTTACTCATTTTTAGTGTTACAATTTGAATTGAACCGATTACTTCAAAATAATACCAAGAAATTTGCCGAGGTGTGGTGGCAAACGAAATACGTCTTAACTTACACGCGCTTATAAAGCCTATTTTTCTGCTGGCACCGCCTACACACACGTGTACGATTAAATATTTGCCGTACAAGATTTGCATTTTTATCTAGAAGCAGTGGATTTTTATTCAGTGTTTATTTCTTGCACCAGTGTAAGTCATTCTCTATGAAATTTGAATATGTTGGTAAGTAAAAGGAGCTGAACGATATTACATTAAGCAAAAATAGTGGCGATGCTGTCGGAATGCGTCATTGGTGAGGAGCATAACAATGGATGTCTTTGAACAAGGCAGCAACTGTCAATGCGTGTCTGAAATTGGAAATTAGGTATAGCAAAATTGTAACAATGACCTCCATGCATCATTTGACCGAAGAAATGGAAGGGCGAGTTCTTGGGAGACTAGGGACCGCGGACAAAGTCAAATAGAAGTGGCTAGATGGTTGAAAGTGAGTCCGTCTGTGATTCATAGACTTTGGCAGCAATTTCTAATCGCGGATGTGGTATTTAGGAGGTTTAGCCAAGGTCGACCATGAGTGTTGAGGATGCTCACGAAGGAACGGAACACCAACTCTCCGGCTAAACTCAGATTCCCTCTCGCTGCAAACTCTGGAAGATTGGAATGTCAACCGTGCGTCGACAGCTTCACGAATGTTGTCTTTATGCGAGGCGACCAGCCATTTGCGTTCCTCTTATGTCACGCCATAAGCGGGGACGTTTGCAGTGGGCACATCAAAATGTCCACCGGACGCGTGATTAATGGAGGGCTCCAGGTTTAGCCACGAAAACGATTGTAGGCTTATTTTCATTTGAAGAAAACTCGTTTTCATCCATATCTCTTTGGGCGGACGCACAGACCTCCATGTCTTTTTTAGTGGAAATGTTAATGCTCGCAGCTATAAAGATGACATCCTGGATGCTTATGTGCGCCCTTATGCCGGGCAATAAGTGATGCTTTTGTGCTACTGGATGATAATGCGGGACCACATAAGCTCTACATCGTGGATAATCACCTCGTGAGCACAGGCCTCACATCGTGAGCGATAAACAATTCAGCGCATGTGGTGGCTAGCTCGATCACAGGACCTTAACTCTATCGAACATGTTTGGACCTCTCTACAGCTGCTCTCAATCCCTCTCATCGGACCACACTTTCAAGTGCTTTGGAAGAGCCAGAACTTCCTACAGAATTAATATAATTGAGTGTCGGGGGATCATACCCCATTATTAATGGTACTTTCCCTCCAAACTGACCCCATTCATTGTATACATATGCTAATTTCTACAACACCATCATAGTCTCAGGGATTCTTTTTATGCTTCCTATGTGTAGTGTAGTGTGTTCATTAAATTCCACGCATAACTTTTTGAGTTATCGTCATTTTTGTGATTTTTCCTTAATTTATAATAACCAGTGTAAATATTATTATTATTTCTGTTTAAAAAGTATAAATAAATATTTGTACTGATAAAAAATATGTTTTTTTCGAAACAGCTATTCGAAAAAATAGTAAAATTCGATATACGTGCAAGATTGTACAATTCGGATCATGTGCGATATGGATCCCAATCCAAAATAAAAATAAAAATCTTGATTGATTTTTTTTTTTTGATAAAATTTTGGCCAAAACAAAGTTTTAAAATGTGTTTCCTTAAATTAAAAAAAAAATGAATTTTTTAAAAAAAAATAAGTGTGTGTCAAGGATTTAATATTGAAACAGTACTTGTCAAAGGCTTTGGGATGCATTTCTACCTTTCAAAGGAAACAAGTTTAGTTTTTCAACTCCTTTTGGTTTAAATACTCATGCAACATTTCCGACGAAGCCGTGAACGTCTCCCCGGGGAGATATCGGAACTCCTCGCCCAGCGGAGCCGGATTCCCGACTGACAGAATTCATCCCGAACTGAAAGGAGCAGCGGGATTCCTTTGTGCTACCAAATGGCACCATTACGGGTTACACTGCAAGATAAACAACACTTCCACCCAACCCCACTTCTTTTTACCTGTACCTACTATTCAGCTGAGATGTTGCACCTGCAGATGCAAAGAATATTTTTTTAAAAAGGAACCCTGTTTTACTTTCATTCGATAAAATTATTTTATTGGACGTCAGAGGCAACGGACCTTTTTCGCGAGGAATGTTCTTCCAAAAATTGCTCGAGAATTTTTTTAGATAAATAAACATCTCAAGTGCTTGGAATGGCAGGAAAATACAGTGTAATGACTCTTTCGTGTTTTTATTACGTCAGTTTGAGGTATTTTGCTGCATTTTATCGATTCGGCTGTTTTTAGTGAACCCACGCTCATTTTTTGAAGATCATGATATTAAGTAAAGAGACTATAATGAAAATCTTTTAAATTTTCTTTAAAAGATTCCAATGGTAGATGATACACACATCCTGTTTTTAGGTAGCATTTCCGGTTGTACACGCATGCAGTAAAAAAAGTCACAAAAAATCCACTGAGACAATTTTTAAAAAATGATCGAATTCTTTTTTAAAAAAATGATGGTTATGTCTTAAAAATGCAGGCATACGCAATATGTCTCTCAAACATTCAAGGTGATGAGAAGCCCCGTAGATAGTACTAAAATGACAATAAATTATGAGATATCCTCTGCCAAAAGAAAGTCATTCTTATTTGAAAACAATGCATGAAATAGACTCAAGCTAATTTTTTTATTGAGAACCTTTATAAACCTCATGCTCCACACGGGGGCTTATAACACAAAGGAAAGAAGGAAGGATTTCAATACAAACATCCATGCCTTCTCCGGGATTCGAACCCAGGCCCTACGGCACCGCATTCAGCATCACTAACCACTCTACCGGATGGGTGGCATTTAAGCTAATTTGCACTTTAAAAAATATGAAGAACAAATAAAAGATTTATTTTCTGCGTTAATATCTTTCCTTTTTTTAAAAAAGTGCAAAGTGTGTAGCTAAAAATAAGAGAGAGAGAGAGAGAGAGAGAGTGATTTGCGGCTGCGGTAACCCAGTGGTCATGGTCACGAACTTGCGGCCGGGGTTGTCGAGGCGCAAGTTCGAGTCCTGACCCGCCATTTAGAGGGACTGATGAACTTGAAATCTGCCGCGGATCAGAGCGGTGGCGTGGTGTGGAAGTTAAGAAAGTGGAGGATGTCATCCTCTTCTCTTGACCCCTTTTCAATGACGCGATCTGTCGCCAATAGCCCCCGCATTGTTTGAGAGTTACTCAGAGATTGCATGAGAGAAAATGGCTGAAGTTGCGTGTTTATAGATATTTTAGCTGACAGAATAATATGCCGATTTAGATTTATGCTCTCATTCTACTCTTACTTAGCCCACCCAACAGGAGGGTTGAGAGCAACAAAACCATTTTTGACTTTTACGCGTATATATTTAAAGCACTTGTATTCGCAACAGATCTTAGGGTAGATAGGAGCTCTGTAGCAGTACACAACATTCTCAAAAAGTAGAGTTCGAACGATTATATGTCACCCCCATTAAAAATAGTCGACGTATTCTATATCTAATTTTTGTTATTTATCGAATACGTGCATAGCACAAATCAACCCCAGACAGTTCTTAGTGTAACCGCTTCTCATAAGAAAAGTTTGTGTTAGGAGGGGAGACACGACAATCTTCCTAGAATGAAATGCTGGGGGTTTACAAAATTGTTTAAAAGTTTATTATTACTTAGAAATATTTTAATTTAGTTCATCTCAAATACCGAAATATATTTTTCACGTCGGGTTTCAATTTATATAAGTAAGAGTTATTTTTTAGAGGATGAATATGAAATAACTAATCAGATATTTCAAACGGTTGAACAATTAAATATTTCTTGCTCTTAGCTATCTATATAGTTATTTTTCTACTCACCCTTGCTGTGTGTCAAATATCTTAACACCGTCTTTTAAAAACTCTATTAAAAAAAATATCGTACTTATTTGAATCTAAGCCGCATCTCTCTAATTCTCGACACGTTTTTGTAAAAAAATTAAAAAAATAGTGTAAAATGTGGTTTATTGATATCTGATATTCACACACACACACACACACGAAATTAGAATAACAAGTGTGAATAATTAATTCATTTCTCCAATAATAAAAACTTTTTATTACAAATTTGAATCTGTAATTGCTCTAACCGTCACTATCATATTCGATTTCCTCAATCCAACAAATTTTTCCACCTTCGTTTTTAAGCCTTCCCTGATTTTCAGTAACATCATAGGAAAAAAGATTAAAATAAAACTGTGTATAAAACTGCATCAATGATTTATTTGCTTTATTTAACCACTTGAATCACCGTCCAAGTGAGTCTCCCTATACATTCAGCAGAAAAGAACAGCAATATCCTCCACCATTTCCACCCGTTCCTTCCATGAAAGTCCGGCAGCGGGAGTCCGACTTTGGGCGTCCCCTATCGGCCGGACTACCTTAGTATTTTTGAAAAAAGGTGGGGAGGGGTTCAGAAGAGGAAAAGTGGAGGGGGAATGCATGACGTCGTTTGCAGAGGAAACAACGAATTGCTTTTTGTTTTGCTTTCATTAGGAGTGAGGTATGGGGATGAGGATAATGAGACAGGGTGGAATGGGTGGAGGTATGAGAGGTTTGCTCCCGTCTTTTGGACAGAAAAGATATGAGGAGAGAAGACCCCTTCCACATTTTTTAATGTTTTCTTAACGAATACAAAAATATTTTCCTTGTTTTGTCCTGGAATAGTGATTCTCGTATTTTAAACGTATTTTGTTTATAATTATTTAAGATACATTATTTTAATGAATTATAATAGTGGGGTATATATATATGCAGGAAGAATGCATAAAGTTCTTGTGATTCTTTTTTCTAATTATTAAATCATTACTCTTAAAGTATTATTTCTATCTACATTTTTGTGGCCTTGGTAGCCCAGTGGTCAAGGTAACGGACTCGTGGTTGGCGTGTCACGAGTTTGATCCTAGTACCGTTGAAGACCCGCCGTGTAGGAGCGTGATAAACGTTAAATCTGTCGGGAGCTCAAGCGTCCTCCCGTTGGTGTGGTAGTTAGGAGAGGGGTGCCAGCTGAGGTGTCGACCTCGTCCCTTGTCCATGATTCAAAATTACGAGGTCCGTCGCCAAAAGCCCTCGTGTAGCTGAAAAGCGCGACGTTTTAGTATTCACTCGTTCTATCTACATTTTTAGAGCTGCAGTATCTGAGTAATCACTGTGGCGCGATCGGCTCTCTTTCTATCGAGAGATCCGCCGTGTAGAGAAGCTAATGCTCGTTAAATGTGTTGAAACTTCCCAGTGGGGTATGTGAAAATTTGGAGAGTGCGATACCATTTGAGTGTTGTCTGCGTCACTTGACTGATGTTCCCAGATATACGAATTAGATTGCCAATATTTCTCGCCTCAGAATACAATGGTAACAAAAAATAAATCAAACAATAAATTATTATAAGAATACTTACCATTATGCTCTTTTGACCTTTTATTGCGAAATCTGCAACTCAATGTGTATTAATGTACGTGTAACTTTGCTGTTGAGTAATTGATAATGATTTATATTTATTGTATAACAATGATAGGCTGGAACTAATCCCAAATTGTCCCACGAGAATCCAAAGATCTTTAAAATTTCTAAAAATAGAAGAGGGTCCTGAAGGACTTTTGTAAAACACAAACAAGCCGAGACCGGATTGGAATGATATACAGGGGGAACTCCGAGATCTTTTGATTTAGACGAAAAATGAGCTCATAAAGCGCGGGAATACAGTCTGATATTTCTTAAGCGGAAGCTTGAATGAGAACCTCCTGGATTTCTTCTGAAGTACCAAAGCTGACCAAGAGGAGTTCTTTCAAGTGGATTTAGATCAATCTTTGGACGCTCGGATTAAACATCCGAATTTTTGTTCAGTTTTTAGATCAGAACTTATTGCTAAAAGAAGGGTTTTGTAATTTGCATATGAAACCGATGATCAATTTCGAGATGTTTGCATTTTAACTAACAGTCGTGCTTCAGTTCATCAACTTTCCAATTGGACATCTATTCGGAACTAGACTAGCCTTGACATCCTAAATCTTCTTGACTGGGTTTCTTCTACTCATAGTGTATATTTTCAGGGGATTCCATCTCACGTGGGGATTGATGGTAATGAGAGGGCCGATTTCTTGGCCAGGACAGCGGTTACGGTGAGCGTGAGCCCTAATGGAGTAGAGGAGTTAGAATGTGCAACTGAAATAGCCTTTGATTTTTATCTGTACATTTAAAACCATGTTTCAAATTTGTTTAAAAAAGGATTGCCATCGATTATTTTAATTTTTTTAAAAAAAGGTATGAGCTGTGCGTGTACACATCTCATCGTGGCGCACACGCAGGAAAATTTACTGCTGCAAATGGCAAACGACCCTCTCAGCAACTTTACAGGCACGACTGTATTTTTGAAACATTATAAATTCCAATATGTCTGATGGTTCGAACCCTTTTGCGTAATTAATGACCCTGTGCACGGATGACAATTTCATCCCGTTGCGCGAAACCTGTTAGAAATGATTTCTAAGTCCCGAGAAAAGAAAAAAAGAAATAAACCGGGACTCAATTAATCCTTGGGAAGCAAGAGGGTCGCGCGCCACCACAAAGACACCAGAATAAAAGAAACGTCTCGACATCTTTTGTGTCATACGATCCTTCTTGCGTCACGATCCCTCCCCTCTCACCGAAGATTAAGGTGCGCGACGTCTCGGATCAGATGCGTATCAGTGAAAGTTACATCGAACATTCTTTGTAGCTGTTCTTTTGAATCGTCGCCCATTCGAAACACCTGAGCGGAATGATCGATAGAGAGTGGCTAAATGCATTCTAATGAGCGTTTCCTGCGCAGAAAAGCTCTCGGCATGTCTGTATGAATAAGGCGGACAAAATTCTTTTTTCTGCGATAAGGGAGAGAGAGAGAGAGAGAAATATCTATATTATTTACTGTATGCAAAAGCCAAAGATGTGTTTTGCGAACTGTTGAAAATTAGTTAGCCGGCACTAGAATGTATATAATGATAAAGAAAAACTCCAAGTATGAGAAAAAAAAACTATACTTTCTACCCTCTTCCTGTAGAACTGCTTGAATTAACAATGAATTCAGCAACAAATATTTTTTTGTATAACATGGGGGCATTCAGAGACGTCTTAAGAATTTGGGGGCATTGGGACCCTGTGCAAAAGTATCCAAGTTGACAGTACACGGTATATGTTGTCAATTGATCGTACGAAAGGGTAACCCGGAACAAATAAAAGTGCATGACTTGCAATCTCACAAACCCGTCCAGACTGACTTCCACCTTTAAACTAAAGAATAATGATAGTATATGGTGATAGCTCTAGGCCTAGACATGGACGACGGTCATCACATAATTATGTAGTCTTGCTATTGTTGCCAGCTGGCGTATATTTTGAAATTTCCAGTTTTCCGGAGAATATATCCGGAAAATACATTAGACCATTAAAATTATTCGGATCATGATCACGAGAACAAGACGAGGTCTCCACAAAGGCACCGGAGTCAGTTGGTCCATACCTTAAGAAGTTGGTGGCGTTCCCAAATTTTCTTAGTACCTCTGACCGGCCTGGTATTAGAAAAAAATCGTATCGTATAGGTGTAAATATTTTTACTTCTGTAAGGATCCTAATGTACAGCGATTTATATGCACTCACCATTTATTTTTTCCATTGTTCAATACTAACAGAATGTTCAAAAACGCCCAGCTTTCTAGGTTGACAGCTTTCGTGAGATAGCGGTAGAGATGAATGGCGCAGTTCAATCCAGTACTCGCGTCCTGATGCTGTTAAAAACCAAAGATGTTAAATTTATCGAGAATTGAGGTGCTCACTGGCGTGATGTGGATGTCAGCTTAGGTGTCTTTCTAATAACTTAACCAAGGTTCAGAAGTCCATGACCTAAAATCCTGGTGTTGCTTCTTTATGCGATGTTAATAACCATTTTGTACCAGCACACGTTATTGCATTCGAACATTCCATGGATAAGGACGAATGCATTGCCTTGTTGTCATTTAACTCAATTGTTCTCAAGCAGTAGCGCACACAGGAATTTTTCAAGGGAAGTGTCCAATGTCACAAAAATCCACTATTCTCGTACCATGCTCCAACACGCCACCTAACATATTCTATTGATTTTGTCGATTTTCGGGAACAAAAAATAGTTAAAAATTCATTAATGAATATTTAGCATTAATTAATAAAATTAATTATAAAAATAATACTAAAATTTTTTTTTGTACTATATGCATAGGATTATAATCTATCGGGGAAAAAAATCAAGGGTTTGGGGGAGAGTAATAGGAAGTGCTCGAGTAATAGGATCGTAAAACGAATGTCTGGCATTTGCATAAATAAGCATTATTGCATTAATTTCTGTCTTTTGATGTGCATTGTATAGTCATGTGTCCAATTTCTGAATTATACATTTTTCAATGTGCATCTCACACTATTAATATCTCGTTAATTTATCCAGTTCTACAACAGGAAGATAGAGCGATAAATTTTGATGCTTTATTTCTTTTCACTAATGTTGTACATAGTTTGCTTACAATTTTTTTGTGTGCTAATTCCTATTTGTTAGTACCAAATACTGTCATATCTCAACAACTGTGAATAGTCTACAGACTTATAACTTATTCTAAAAAAAAAGTATTTTATTTAAAAATATTTCAACTTTCTGAAAATAGTAATATCTATTATTTGCGTTTCAGTTTCCTCTAACCAAAAATACAACTGCGAGAAATGTAAATCCACAAACAACCCATGAAACAAATTAAAAAATTATTGAATTTAATTTTTTTAAATAAAAGAACAGGTTTATTTAATGGTATAAAAGTTGTATTTAGAAAATATCTTTATACAAATGAAATCGTGGAGAATGAATTTTGCAATCCATAAAATAATTCCCATTCCTTAAGAAATATATGTATTATTTATAAATGCGTAAAAAAGATTAATGTATTATTTATCAACATAGTGCTTCAAAATACCATGAAATTACTGGTGATGAGCCTTGTAATTTTGCACCCCAGTCAAGTGACGAAAACGACACCCGAACTGACACCTCCTTCTCCAAATTTTAATAACCGCATCCATAGGAGAACTTCCATTTTCCTCACATTTAATGTTTATTCTGCATCTACATTTATTCTACATTCAAGCCTTTAATGGTATCCGGACTCGAACCCATGAGACGACAGAAATAACAAATTCACAAGAAAATGACATTTCCTCCGGCCCAATATCTTTTATTAATGCATTATAAGTATTGCTCTCTTGCGCTGAATTACGGATCCTTGCTTTTATATTAAATGAATTATTGTATTATTTTGATATTGACGCCAAGTTTTGAAAAGTAATTATTGGTTATTTGTAAGAATTTGTAGGTTATTTCCTTTGCTATTATACTCAATCTTTTTATAAGTGCATCTTTTGTTGCTGTAATAAGAAAAGGAAAAGGGATTTTATACTTTGTTGAAGTCATAAATAAATAATTCTCTTTTTAAACTACCACCACACACACGAAGGTTCGAATTCGATGCCAGCTCATCGTCACTTGACCATGGCTCAGAATTACGAGGTCACTTTGTAAAGCGACAAAAGTATGACTTTTTTACTCACTCACTCACTACTAAGGTTCAACAGACGGCTCGAGACCTAATTAGTACTCAGTGTATCAGGGCCGCCTAGAGGGCGAAAAAAGAGAAAAAATTACCCAGCGAATCATGTATGAGTTGTGTGTGCGCGGAACTGTAAAAAACATCTACTACTGAAAATTCAGCAGTTTGAAGTTGCTATGCACTCCAAATGATATTGCGATACAGATTGATTACAACGATGTCACTGACGCTTTTGCAGTGACCAGAGCTTGAAGAAGACCTTTATTGTACAAATACAGTGACTCAACAAAGGATAAAAGACAGTAAAGCGATGAAAACAACAAGTTGATGTAGCACTTCATACAATAATGTATACTATAATTGCAAATGATTTCACAAATTTACTGTACTAATTCACAAGAGGGTGGGTGATGCCGCCACACCATGCCACTATTCTTCCCTTATGCTGCCGGTCCGGGATAGGGCGAGTTCATAGTTGGTGGATAATGGAAAGACCATCCAGAGAACAAAAACTAAGAAAGAAAAAAAGAGTAAGAGAGTTGAGGGAAAATCTCTCTCCAATCAAAACTGGCGTGAGTGAGTGAATATTAACGTCACACTGTTCAGCTATACGAGTGCTTTTGGCAACGGACCTCGTAATTTTGAACCATGGTCAAGTGACGAGGAAGACACCTGAGCTGGCACCCCTCTCCTAACTACCACATTAACGGCGGACGTTTGAGTTCTCTACAGATTTAACGTGCATCGCTCCCCTACACGGCGGGTCTTTAGAGGTACTGGG
>BMAO01025430.1:74133-162755 GCA_019973975.1 Trichonephila clavata
GAATACACAGTTATGAAGCAAGAACTGAAGACCAAAATCGAAGTTAAACATGTTATCAATCCTCGAATAAGAAAGGAACTCACTGAACTAATCAACAGCTATACACATAAGAAGACCGAAACGACAAATGTATCCATGAGAATTATCCTGAAGGATGATATACCAGTTTACCAAACAGCACGCCGTTTGTCGTTTCTGGAGAATCAGACCGTCATCAAGCAGATCGATGAATGGTTGGATAAGGGAATCGTGAGACCAAGCTCTTCTGAATATGCAAGTCCAATCGTGTTAGTCAAGAAGAAAGACGGTACCGACAGACTATGCATTGACTATAGGAAACTGAACCGAAAACTAGTCACGGATCGCTTCCCCTTGCCACTGATAGAGGACGTATTGGATAGGCTGCAAGACGCCAAAGTGTATTTCACGTTTAGACTTGAAAAATGGTTTTTTCATGTCGACGTTAACGAGGATTACAAGCATTTCACCTCCTTTGTTGTACCAGACGGGCAGTTCGAATTAATAAGGTACCTTTGGTCTAGTACAAGCCCAAGCGTATTCCAAAGATATGTGTACAGCATTTTTAGGGAACTCATGCGAAAAGGCATCGTAATAATTTATTTGGACGATTTGATCGTTCCAGCTAAAGATGAGAAAGAAGGTTTGGAAAAAACTAAAGAAGGTGTTTGAGGTCGCATCCAGATATGGTTGGAGATCAAGTTTGAAAAATGTCAGTTTTTAAAACGAAAGGTGGAATTTTTGGGTCACGTTGTCGAAAATGGAACGGTACGCCCTTCAGTTGCAAAAACGATAGCTGTCAAGAGGTTTCCTGTACCAACGACTGTCAAACAAGTCCAAAGCTTTTAGGACTCACTGGCTATTTTCGAAAATTTATTCCGTCATACTCTAAAATAGCGAAACCTTTGAGTGATCTAATTAGAAACGACAATCGATTTGTCTTTGAACGACCTCAAACAGAAGCATTTGAAAAGCTCAAGCAATTGTTGACTGAAAGTCCAGTATTAAGTATTTTCCAGCAGGGAAAAACAACCGAATTGCACACGGACGCAAGTCAACAAGGCTACGGAGCTGTCTTAGTCCAAGAGGCAGAAGATGGAAAATTGCATCCTGTTCAATACATGTCTAAGAAAACTACTCCGGCAGAGGAAGTATAGCAGCTATGAACTTGAAGTTCTTGCTGTTGTCAACGCTTTAAAGAAATTTCGTACGTACCTTATGGGAAATAATTTCAAAGTCATAACGGATTGCTCAGCGTTTCAAAAGACTATGGACAAAAAGGATTTGGTTACTCGTATAGTGCGATGGCATTATTGCTGGAAGAGTTTGATTATGAAATTGTGCATCGTTCCGGCCAGAGAATGCAACATGTGGATGCCCTTAGCAGATATCCAGTCGCAATAATTACTAAAGATACTCTAACCACAAGATTAAAAAGGGCACAACAAGAGGATGAATACACTCAGAGTCTAAGGTCACTGATTGAAACAAACAGCAATTCAGACTTTTTCGATAAAAACGAAATACTTTACAAATATGTTGAAGGTCGTGAATTGATAGTTGTACCAAGAGATATGCAAACTGAGATAATTAAGTTAGCACATGAGAAGGGACATTTCTCCGTTGCCAAGACTGAAGGAGTTGTGAAACAAAGAATTTTTCATTCCCAATTTGAGCAAGCAGGTGCAAAATGTAATTGTTAACTGTGTGCCATGTATTTTGACCAACAAAAAGAGTGGAAAAAAGGATGGATTCCTCAACCCCATTCCTAAAGAGGATGTGCCATTAAGTACTTATCACGTCGATTTTATCGGACCTTTGCCTTCTACTAACAAGAAATATCAGCATATTCTCACAATAGTGGATGCTTTTAAAAATTTACCTGGCTTTATCCCGTTAGATCTACTTCCGCAGAAGATGCTTTGGATAAATTAAAATTGCAACAAAAGACTTTTGGTAATCCCAAGAGAATAATAACAGACAGAGGTTCTGCTTTTACTTCTGGAGCTTTTGGAGATTATTGTACTAATGAAAACATTCAACATTTGCAAATCGCCACCGGAGTACCCAGAGGGAATGGCCAAGTCGAGAGAATACACCGAACTATTATTCCCGTTTTGACCAAGCTGTCAATTGAGGAGTCTACCAAGTGGTTCAAGTTCGTAGACCAACTTCAAAGAATTTTAAATAGTACATTTAATCGTAGTACTAAGTGGTCTCCATTTGAATTATTAATTGGCGTCACCATGAGAAACAAGGAAGACCTTCGCCTGAGGGAGTTACTGATGGACGAAATGATGGAGGAATTTCAAGAACAGAGGAACCAATTACGACAAGACGCAAAGAAAAATATCCAGAAGATACAGACAGAGAATAAAAGAACCTATTACAGGAAGCGCAGGAAGGCCCCTAATTACCAGATGGGTGACTTGGTGGTCATTCAGAGAACACAATTTGGGACAGGTTTGAAATTAAGGCCTAAGTTTTTGGGACCATATAGATTAGTTAAAGTAAAACCTAGAGATAGATATGATTTAGAGAAAGTGGGTGATCATGAGGGACCTAAGATAACAAATTCATCTGTTGATTTAATGAAATTTTACTCACCATGATGATGTATTTTTATAAAAAGCGTTTCCTATTATGTTTAAAAGAACATAATGTGTATTAATGTGTTTTGTTTTCTTTGCTATTAATATTTCATTTTTGAGAGTTGTATCCTTATTTTTAAATTTGAATGTCTATCTTGGAATTTTTATCTCCGATTAATATTAATTTTGCAGAGGCCTATATTTTATTGTATGGTATGCAAAATCACTGAGGTCAGTGATTCCCAGGATGGCTGAACTTGTAGGAAAGGAATGCAAGTTTTCTTTTACTTCTTTTGATTTTTATTGTAAGAGATGGCACCACTAATCGAAACCACGTGAGTTTTAGCTGCGCGATACGATGAGGTCATGTATTTATGAGGGGGCAGAAAAGAAAAACTGAGAGTGGCACCAAAGCTTGAACGAAGGCAGGTCAGAGGAAATCGCTCTCTCCATTGTTTTGAGAAAGAGTACGTGTTTTCGGAATAGGTATAGTGCTATCTCGAATCATTTAAAACCCCTTGTAGATAGTAAATGTTTTAGTTGTGTTTTTTTTAATAAATTAGGTTATTTTAACTCTACGTGCTTATTTTAACATTAAAATCGAACCTTCCCCTAGACGCCGTCCCACAAATATATATATATACATAAGATCCGGCTTGGGGCCCAAGACCTGACCTTGCGGGGGCCCAGTTATTTTCTGTTACGCCACTGTTCAGTTATAAGTTTAATGCTAAAATATTTTTAGGTGATGGTATCGGTATATTATGTTTGATTTTGTAATCCTTTGTAAGATCTGGCTTGGGGCCCAAAACCTGACCTTGGGAGGGGGTGGGCCTTATTATTTTCCGTTACGCCACTGCAGCTATTAAATAGCTCATTATCCTTTTTAAATAAATTTTATAATTACTACTAAAACAGTGAAAGCAGACTTTTTCTACTTGATTATTGTTGGTATCGCTATAAACCTGTTTTTATTTTAAAATCTATAAAAAAACCGAGTTTACTTTTGTTATTCTCAATACTTGGAATGAACTAAATAAAATATCATTTTAAAAAAAAAATTTCAAATTCTGGTTTTTAAATTTTTTTCCCGTTGTTTATGTACGCAGTAGTAGATGAACACAGACTTTTTCTAGCAAGTATATATATATAAGCTTGGGGCCCAAGACCTGACCTTGCGGGGGGCCCAATTATTTTCCGTTACGCCACTGGTAATAGACAATTTTGATACTTAATTTATAAATGAATCAATCAGGCTAAATATTTGGAAACAATTCAACACGGCTTCATCAATTCAGTCTTAAACGTGATGCATACAGGAAATGTTATGAAGAACCATTGAATAGATAAATTCTGCTAATATAGAGAAAATAGTAAGCAAAGTGACCCGGTAAGGGGCTAAGTCAGCGTTTTTCAAACAGTGGGGCACCCCCTCCCCAGGAGGGCGTAATTACTCTACGAGGAAGGCGTGAGCATATTTTAAAGTCGAAAACAAAAGTTTATTTTAAATTTTTTTTAATTTAATGAAAGTAAACAAACCAAATACATTTTGACATAATAAAAAATAAAATACACTTACCCTGATATAAATGTATTAGTACTACACGATGTATTTTATAATTAATTTAACAATACTAAGTTAAGAACAAATTTAATAATTACAAATGATCCGATGGGCTTGTCACATATAAAATTACATACAAAAAATAACACTTATCTTGATAATTTGTACTCTTTATAATTAATCTCTTAACTGTCGATTAAAAGCTATGTGATTCGCTTCCCAATGCCACCTTTTTTTCATATAGCCACGCGTTTGTGATGTATTGGGGGCTGGGAAGAAAAGGAATGCATAAGCAAATTATCTGCAATAAGTAAATCCTTCACAAACACTGTCAAAGTCCTTTTATTGCATTCCAAAGCCTTTGGAATAATTTTATGGATAGCAGTGCACATAATAGATTTTATTTCGGAAAGACATATATATGTCCATGGAAATTAACGTTTGGGTTGAGGGAGATGTTTATATATTGCCAGAGGCATTTAAGAGGTTAAAGTGGTATTGTAGTCCCCCCCCTAGAGGGGCATAATAACTCTACGAGGGGGCGCGCGCATATCGAAAAGTATAATACTATGCGAATATTGAAGTGTTTTCCCAAACAGGGCTTTGTAATGAAAATTATTTAATCAAAATGAGCTGCAAGATTTTTTCTCAAATATTTTTATACCAAACACAATAACAAGAAACTATCTTTTAATGGAAGCATAAAATTTTTACTAAAAAGGAAAATGGGTGCTGCTAATGAGCTTTGTAAAACCATAAGCAAAAAAAAATCACTTCTTTACTCTATTTTGTTTTCTAAATTGTAAGGCTATTATTAAAATGAAAACTTTTAATTTTTCCAAATGCATGTTAAATTTAAACACTCCTATGTCTTGGGTAATATTAACCATATTAGATATTTTCGTTAAGCAGTTTTCGCAAAAATCAATTTTGAGACTCCTTGTTAAGCATCAATCTACAGTGCAAACACTTTTTGGCTGAAATCTTTCACAAAGTTCAGTTATTAGTTCTCAATTCTACAAAAAAATAACAAATCTATTGCTTATATAAAGTCAGACCCCAAACCAAAATTACAACCTACAACTAAGAAAATTGCAAAAATATAAAAAATAGCATCATATTGTAGAAAGATTTTCAGTGGGGAAAAAACCAAAATATGTAACAAAAGTCATAGCTTGATATCTTATTGATAATTTCAATAGGTATAGCTAATAAACGATAGCAATCAAATATATGTTAACATTAGTTCAAACAAAAGTTTTTCCTTCATATCACACTAATTCATATCACACTAATTACACACAACCTTGAATGAGTACCACCTAGCTACAGCAAACAATTAAATCGTATTTTTAGGATGCGAGCTACATTTCTTGTGAAGAAATATTTTTTGATATATCATTCTTTATTTTTTGTATTTCATTACCTTTCTTAATATTATTTGTAACGGGTTCTCTTATATGGTTTTCGTACAAAATTAATTTTACTTTCGTTTTTTTTAAAATTCGATACCTTTTCATTCTTCTTAAGCTTTTTTTAAAAAAATTTCCTAATAAATTTTGATATTGACAATTAGATTTACTAAACACGGTTCTTCTCAGGAATATAACCCCCATAGTTGTGGTCTGGGATTATTCATAAACTTGAGACAACCGTAATGCTTGAAGAGGATTAGTTTGTGAACACGGAATTCATTTTTTTTAAGATTTAAATTTAACTAGTACCAAATTTAAAATTTTTAAAAGGTAACGATAGAAATTTTTTTTAAAAAAAATTGGCAGTTATAAAAAGACTGCCGATAGAAGTGAAAACTTAGAACTTATAGTATTAAAATTTGAAATTTCATAATGTTTGAATTAAAATTTTCAACATCAATCTGGTTTTCACATCTATTGATACTCCGAGCAACAATTATATGCACATGTTCATATGGTTTTTTATTATTCAAATATATTACGGGCTGTACAAAATCATGACAAAATATAAATACAATTCAATTGAAATAACAGTTAATATACAATCATATATTATTTATGGATAGTATTTGTATTTACTTAAATTTCAATGTACTTGATTTTTAACATTATTTTAATTGTTTGCATCGTTGTCATCATTAATTTCAACAATACTTAGACTATTTGTACTTTCAATTATTTCATTTTGTTCTAAAAAATACAATAGGTTTATGGCAACTACAGTAAGAAAGGAAAATGTTTGATTCAAATTTATCTATCGCGTAAAAACCGCATCGATCGTCGTTTTATATTTTGTAGAACTAAGTTTTTGAACATTGGAAATATTTAAATTAAGTGTTCCATTTAGAAATTCAATTAGTGGTAGATTTTTATCATCTGCAAAGTTAATATTGAAGTCTCCACTTAAAATCATCGGTGCATTATCATATATATTTTTCGCCAAATCGTTTTTCGAGTATTTCAGAACCTTTAGATAATCATTTTGCAAAAAATAGCAAAGCACATATTTTATTTTTGACAATTTAAATTAATAAATAATGATTTCGAAGCATTAAATTTTTAATGAAATTAAAGTCGGGGCCATTTTCATTATTTTAAACTAAAGATTTTAATGATAAAAGGCAATAAACTATAATTTTGCATTAATAACCATATTTTAAACTTCAGCACATTAATCTTGAATTATTATTAGATTTTATAAAATTTTTAATTTCAAAATCCACGATAAAAATATGATTGAACAACTAGAAGTCAAATACGAGTATTTGAAATAATTTTCTGTTATTTATTTTTTATTTTAGAAATATTAGTATATTTAGTTTTCACTATTGTATTGCAAAGATTCTTCAATCAAACGCCAGTCAGAGCATGTCGGTGACGCGAACCCATAAGATTTTCCCCTACCAAAAAGAGCCCAACGTCGCTAAAGAAGTTTTCACTTCAAAAAAAAAAAAGAAAGAATGCAAAAACAACTTTGTGAGAAAACACGTTAAATATTATAAAAATCAGCTATTTGCTAAGTAACTGTAAAATTTATATTTCAATTCCTTAAAATTAATAATTATTTCTTAAAAGTTATGAAATTACCTGCAAAAGCATCCATCACTTGACGTCTATTAGGAGGATAACGTGTAAGAGAGAGAGAGAGGTTGTCCAGCGATTTAAACTGAATGAGACAATGAGAGAAACAAACTTGCGAACAGGGTTGATCGGGCGGGACAGGAGAACCAATCAGAAAAGCCGGAGGCGTGGCCTGAGACCGACTGAGGTAGAAAGGATCATTCGAGCCCCCACAAGCAAGGAGTGAGGTCATCGGGCGCGTGCGAAAAAGCAACGAATGAATGGCGAAAACAAAACAGAATGGATGGAAGAAAAAGAAGACTTAGTGTAAATCAATTGATTCTGAGAGTAATAAAAAAACTACGGAGTTAGAGGGGGAGAGCAAATGAGCTGGTTTTGTGGGTTTAAGACCAAAACGCCACTTATTCCATTTTTATGCATATTTTTGTTTAATATTGGTATTAGTCAAGAGCGTTTGAGTTCTCTGATCAGTAGATTCGGATGATTTTCTGTTGTAGAAAAAAATAGCGTCTGAATTGTGGGAAACCAAACAATATATAGGAACAAGACAGTTACAGTTTTTGTGGGATATGAAGCAACAAAGGCAATTTTATCCGCTAAGAGACAAAAAAATTGGCAGTTATAAAGACTGCCGATAGAAGTGAAAACTTAGAACTTATAGTATTAAAATTTGAAATTTCATAATGTTTGAATTAAAATTATCAACATCAATCTGGTTTTCACATCTATTGATACTCCGAGCAACAATTATATGCACATGTTCATATGGTTTTTTATTATTCAAATATATTACGGGCTGTACAAAATCATGACAAAATATAAATACAATTCAATTGAAATAACAGTTAATATACAATCATATATTATTTATGGATAGTATTTGTATTTACTTAAATTTCAATGTACTTGATTTTTAACATTATTTCAATTGTTTGCATCGTTGTCATCATTAATTTCAACAATACTTAGACTATTTGTACTTTCAATTATTTCATTTTGTTCTAAAAAAATACAATAGGTTTATGGCAACTACAGTAAGAAAGGAAAATGTTTGATTCAAATTTATCTATCGCGTAAAAACCGCATCGATCGTCGTTTTATATTTTGTAGAACTAAGTTTTTGAACATTGGAAATATTTAAATTAAGTGTTTCATTTAGAAATTCAATTAGTGGTAGATTTTTATCATCTGCAAAGTTAATATTGAAGTCTCCACTTAAAATCATCGGTGCATTATCATATATATTTTTCGCCAAATCTTTTTTCGAGTATTTCAGAACCTTTAGATAATCATTTTGCAAAAAACAGCAAAGCACATATTTTATTTTTGACAATTTAAATTAATAAATAATGATTTCGAAGCATTAAATTTTTAATGAAATTAAAGTCGGAGCCATTTTCATTATTTTAAACTAAAGATTTTAATGATAAAAGGGAATAAACTATAATTTTGCATTAATAACCATATTTTAAACTTCAGCACATTAATCTTGAATTATTATTAGATTTTATAAAAATTTTAATTTCAAAATCCACGATAAAAATATGATTGAACAACTAGAAGTCAAATACGAGTATTTAAAATAATTTTCTGTTATTTATTTTTTATTTTAGAAATATTAGTATATTTAGTTTTCACTATTGTACTGCAAAGATTCTTCAATCAAACGCCAGTCAGAGCATGTCGGTGACGCGAACCCATAAGATTTTCCCCTACCAAAAAGTGCCCAACGTCGCTAAAGGAGTTTTCACTTCAAAAATATTTGCAAATTAGTATTGTGACGGATCTATACGCGTCATTATTTCACTAATTCTCTTGGGGAAACTTTGGGACCAGCATTCGCGTTAATTCACAGCCTCTCAAGCAGAAACCCTGATATTTAAATTAGTTTGACTATATAAAGTCTATATATATGTATAGATATTGATATTGTAGATGTAATATAGAAGGAGCCGGAGAGCTGCTGCGGTGATACGTAGGTGAGAATATTAGAATATTTCATTGAGTATTTCACAAATAAAGCGCGAGTTAAGGAAGGAGTTGATAAGATATTAAATTATTAGATTGAGGATCTAAGATAGATTTAATTAGATTTAGTTATCGGGATCACAGCGCTTGTTCACTTTGTCTAGTTCCCTTAGTCGTGTTTACTTAGAGTTATACATTGAGAATAGATGGCTCGTTTTATATATTATTCCTAGGGTTTCTTTTTGTAGTTTCACTTGTAATTCATTAAGTGTGTTTGAAGAGTAATAAAATAAGTTATTATGGAAGTTGTTGGTGCGTTCCCCCCACACCCTTAGGTAGGCAAGATGGTGAAGGGGCGATGCCAAATAGGTCACCCCCACAGTATTTATCACAATATTTCATTTTCTGAACAAAAAATCTAAACGTCGATTCTATTTAGACACAGCTCTCTCCAATAACTCTTTGAAAAAATGATGTTGTAGTGAGGATCAATTTTGAGAAAATACTTTAGGTGATTTCGGGGATGAGTATACAGTCGATCGAAAAAATAGTTGAGCACCGTGACCCTTTCAAAAAATGATTAAAAATGAAAAATTATCTTTTTTAGGCGAATCATTTTATGATTCGCCCCCCCCCCTCAGGATTTTTATATTTACAAGGCTGGTAATTGCGTTATTTTCCTTTTTTTGTAATTGATATTGGATGAACATGTAATGTATTGCTCAGAATGTTTGATCCCCTGATGGGACAAATTAAATTTAGGAATTTCAAGCTTGGTGTGCTTTGAAAAAACAGGGGTTATTGACCAATGAAATATATGCATTTCAATGTTGGTGTGTCGGAAAAAACAGGGGATCATTCCAATATTAGTGTGTGTCTTGGGAAAAAACAGGACAAGCCACCTCATTGAAACGACATAAAGCTAACTCCTTCCAATCTTGGTGTGTCTTGAAAAAACAGGGGATTGAGACAACAATCATCAACAAGTGAGTCCAAATTTGTGTTGAGTTTTTAAAGGATGTATTCCAATCTTGGTGCATTATTTGGATCGAAAAAAGGGGGACCGAGTACAACTCGATCCTCCAATTTTCGGATTTGTAGATTTTGGCTAAAAACATTTACCAATAAGACTGCAAGAATCTGGGAATATTCACCATCACTCCAAATCCTGATAGTCTTAACGAAAAACATTTAGCATTTACCTGTTGCCATGAAATTTTTTTTTTCCATTAAGATTGCCAGAGTTGGAATATCAGATACTAACCAAACTCTGACAGTCTTAACAAAAAACAATTTTCTGACTCTACTGCATTAAAAAACATTCTGATTTCTGGCTGCTCGCCTTTTATACTCTTGTGGGGTCAAATGAAACGATTCTTATTGGCTGACGCTTTTCAGCCTTGAAATTAATCTTTTAATACATCTTTTACTACATTTTTCAGTACAAGTTTTAAAAGAGATGCATTCCAACGATGGCATATTATTTAACCCAAAAAAAGGGGAACCGAGTCGACTCTCGTGTCGACTCGGTCCCCTTTTTTCAGTATAATTGTCCTTTTTTACTCAACTAAATCGGCAGTTCTTTTGTTGCATTCAGCCTTCAGCTTGTTAAAGTGCTACAGATAACGTGCAAACCGGTACGAGTTCACAATGAAGCACTCTGATATATCGAAATATTCGCGCACCTCATCGTGGAGGTGATCAGGCAGGCCGCGGTCATTTAAATCCTGGAACTTGGGCAGCGTCTCCAGGTTAATGGTAAAAAGTCCCAGCTTTTCAAAGATTTTCCGCTGATCAGATCCTTTGACGACGAGGAGGCCTCTATTTCCATGGGCCAAATGACAAAAATTACCCCTGACGCAAAAAGACAGGTACTCCAGGGTCACGAATCCAGGGATGTGGTTTTTTAGGCAGAGACGTTCGTTGATGTACTTGTTGGTTCTACAGTCTTTGTATGTAGTGATGAGGTTGGAGTGATCCACGGTAATGCAAATCACTTCCAGATCTTTTCCATCCTCCGGAATGCTGGCAATGGATAGTTCGATGGGTACAGGCTTACTACCATGATGAAATACGTTGGCATGTGCAAAAACAAGGCTAGGTGAGTCATGTTGCTTTTGAGAGAGAGCTCAAATTAAGAATGTCTATGGCGGCTGATCGCTCGCCTTTTGTACTCTGATGGGTCACGTGAATCGATTCCTATTGGCTGATACTATCCAACATTGAAAAAACATCCATATAATTAGATTTCTATTGTCTTACTGATCCAACCTTGGAAGAAATCTTAGTGGTATTCCGAAAACATTCACAGTTTTATTCATTCAGCGTAAGTTTTTAGAAATATGCACTCCAATCTTGGCACATTATTTGACCCGAAAAAGTGGGACCGAGTTGACTCTTGTGTCGACTCGTTCCTGCTTTTTTCGGTCCAATTTTTTACTGTTCTGAAACTTTTTGGCTCCATTCCATCTGCAGCTTGTTAAACTGTTGCAGGTATTTTTCAAATTGATAAGACTTGACTATGATGCAGTGCGAGATATCCACTTCCTCGTGCACCTCATCATGCAGGTGGTTGGAAAAGGTTTCGTCACAAATGTCTTTGAATTTAGGCAGCATCTCCAAAGACATGGCAAACAGTTCCAACTCTTGAAATATTTTTCGTTTATCCGGCCCTTTGACCACCATGAGACCCTTGTTTCCTTAGGCCATCTGGGAAAACTTGCCTCTCACGCAAAACAGCAGGTATTCTAAGGACACACTGTTAGGTAAAGGGGCTTACCAGACGGAGACGGGCATTCGTGTAGTTGTAGGATCGAATGTCTTTGGCCGTGGAGGTGAGCCCGGCATGATTCACGGTGATGCAGACAACTCCAGGATCACTGCATTTCCTGGGAATCGTGGCAATGGTCAGTTCAATGGGCACTTGCCTTCATGTTATGGAATACTTTCATAACAATGGATTTCAAATTTCTGCATAAAGTAATATAAGTCAGGGTTTGCAGCCCTGGGATTCCAGTGTTTTTTCCAATCCCGAAATCCCGGGATTAAAATAACTAATTTTGGGATTTAATTTTTGTCTAAATTATTTTTAAAAATTTTTTTCATCAAAATTTTCTAAAAATTTAATTTTTAGAAAAGATTAGAAATTTAATTCTCTTCTTTAGCTCTCATTTCTCGTATGGGTGAACGTCAAACAGATCTAAGTGGCTCCCTGCAATATTTACACAATAATATAAGCAACATCTCGAATAGATTTTGCCACAGTTCCTTCTTCAATTAAATATCGTTAATTAATAGCGGACCTGCTTGAAAGACTTGAGACACACTTCAAATCCCATTGCATTTCTAACAGCTCATGCAACTGGATCTTCAATTTCAAATAAGGTAGCACTCGAAATTGATTCATATTCTGATTCAATAACTGAATCAATTTATACACAAAGACCATTAAGTGTAGCAGAAGAGCTAGCTATAGTTATCAAAGAGGTATATAAACCGATGCAATCTATTGGATTTGACTCACTGTCATCAAAAATTCAAAAAAAAAATGTCTCTTTTTTGAAAAGGTAGGGAGACGTAGTGGCTACCTAAAAAGAGCATACACCTATTTAAGGACGATAACACCTACTACTTTAGAATCCGCACGAGAGCATTTTCTTCGGTAGGACAATTTGTAACAAAAATACGAAGCCGTTTGAACGATGAAAAGCTGGACTAGTTAAGTTATTTAAAAGCCTGTTTACAGAAACACAATAAACGAAGAATTGTTTTTTAAATTTTATAATGTACTATTTTTATTTGTTTTTTAGAATGGATATATTGAGTTTTTTAAAATTCTTTCACACACACAATAAAATTAATATTAAAGCAATTTTTAATTATATTTTCAGTTTTATTATGCAATTTCAATTATTCTAATGTGGAATTATTTTTAATAAATAGTCCAAACCTAATCCCGGGATTGAAAATGTAACAACACGGGATTGCAAACCCTAATATAATTTAATTCTTTTTTGAGATTGTACCTAGAAATAAATGCACTTGTTTTTAAAAATCTGGAGGGTCTGTTGAATGAAACGCTAAAAGTTAAATGTTAAGTAAATATTTGTATATTGTAGTACTATTGGTAAATCTGAATTGAAGCTACTATTACTATTGTTTGATTTCATTTAAAATTGCGATATATTAGTAAATAAAGGTGTAATGTGAAATTACTATTTCTATGCAGCTGAATTTTACAAATTGCTGTATCCTTCAGTCCTATCTACACTGCTAGCCACCGCAAAGGCAACACCAAGAAAGACAAGACATAGCACAACAAAATTTATTTTGTAGATAAAATTTTAACCAAGTATCAAATGATTAAATTTATAGACTTCTGTGAAGTGTGGTTCCTGCCAGAATCAGTAGCCAGAGTAGCCGTCATCGTTGGAAATCACCGCTGCCACACGCCTCGGCATTGATTCAAAGAGACTTTGGATGTGTTCTTGGGTTACAGAGACCAAGCAGCTTCCACACATTGCCAAAGTCGATCTGGCGTGGCAGCTGGGGGTGTAAACTGGGTCAATCTTTGAGAAACCATGGACCACATGTTTTATATCGGCGAAAGATCCAGAGAGCGAGCCGGCCAGGAAAGCAATTAAATTTGGTGATTGACGAAGAACCTTTGGACAATACATGCCACGTGTGGTCGCGTATTATCCTGTTGAAATATGGCCGTGGCCAAGCCCTGAAGGTAAGGAAGGACAACTGGCTCCAACACATCGGAGATGTAGCGCTGGCTGTTTAAAGTACCGGCAATGCGTACTAGAGGAGTGCGAGAGTGTTATCCAATACCGCCCCATACCATAATACCCGGTACAGGATGTGTGTGGTGTTGCATAACGCAGCTGTTCAGCATCCTCTCTCCACGGCGTCTCCAGACTCGAATCTGACCATCGTGGTGTTGCAGACAGATGCGTGGCTCGTCAGTAAAGACCACTTCATTCCATTCTGCCGCCCACATCCTTCTTTCATCGCACCATTGGCGGTGGAGAAGTCTGTGGTTCTGCGACAAGGGTAGACCAAGCAATGGACTTCTTGCGGACAGACCACTCTGCTGTAAACGGCGTCGAATGGTACTCGCAGACACTGAATGATGCGTTACAGACTCAATGTGTTGTGCTATGGTTCGTGATGTGACTGAGCGATCCGTCACTGCCATGCGCACAATTTGCCTGTCCTCACGTGAAGTGGTGCACTGAGGTGGATGCGATTGACCCCGTCGGTCCGTCGTACCCTCCTGCATCCAACGGTCACATATCCGCATTACAGTTGTTTGGTTTCGTCTAACACGACTACTGATTTCCTGAAAGATAATCCACAATCTCGGTAGGCCACTATCCTTCCTCTGTCGAACTCGGATACTTGATCAAAAGCTGATCGCTATTTTCTACGAGACATAACTGATCGTTTTTTGAAAAAACCACAAGAAAAACACAATTGCCGAACTTGAAATCGTCGAAATCTCCAAGCCTTAAATAGCGTTTTGAGGTGGCGCCACAGGCGTGCGTGATGTGTGTCTGCGCTGAAATTCTAATCATGTGCATATATCACCTCCGCTAATGCATGTTGTAAATTTCATGTTATTTTCGTGCTTCCTTCAAGGTGTTGCATTTACGTGGCCAGCAGTGTATATGATGGTATTTGCTGTAGATTAAGCTGTAATATAATTCATCTGTTCCCTAACAAGATACCGGACAAAATAAAAGGCTAGAACTGTGGGTCAAAAAGGACTTAGATACTATACCGGATAAACCACACCGAAATGCGGTGGCCCTTTTCCGTTTAGTGCAGTGCTTCTTAAACCTTCAATATTGCGGTCCAATATTCAATCATAATTCCTTCCGTCAATAGCAATATATTAAATTTAATAATACTATACTTTAACGCTAAAGCTTCAATACGACTTAAATATCTTAAGAGCCACAGGCGTATAGGTCTCTCTCAGCAAATGCGTTAATTGCCTTATACGTATATATACGTCTTTCCAATAAACGATGCTTTTTTGTGCACTGCTATCCGCAAATTTTTTCCGAAGGCTTTGGAATGCAATAAAAGGACCTTGGCAGTGTTTGAGATGGATTTACTTATTTCAGAGGATTTGCTTATTTGCACTTACGTGGAAAACGGTGGCATTGGGGAGCGAATCGCGTAACTTTTAATCGGCTGCTAAGGGATTAGTTATAAACCGTACAAATTATCAAGATATGTGTTTTATTTTGTATATAATTATAAAATATGACAAGCCCATGGGGTCACAGGTAATTATTAAACTTGTTCTTAACTCAGTATCGTTAAATTAATTATAAAATACATTGCACATTATTGATGTATTTATAAGTGTATTATATCAGTGTAAATATGTGTGTACTTTACTTTTTATTATGCCAGAATGTATTTTGTGTTTGTTTACTTTCAGAAAATTAATATTTTATTAAATAATCTTTTGTTTTCACATTTCAATATGCTGACACTCCCCTCGTAAAGTTATCACGACCCACAATTTGAGAAACGCTGGTTTAGTGACAGGCCATGACTGATTGGGAGGCATTGCCTAGGACTTTGTCGCTATCCTTACTGCCGCTTCTGTAATTTAACAGAACCAATGAACAGAAAACATCTCCAATGCTACAAGGGACTCCCTGGAATTTTCTAGATAATGGAGTGTTAGAGTTACTGGGGTGATGAGACTTCGGTCACTTCTACTGTGTAATTTTTCTCACGTGTTTGTGTTCGTTTGTTTGTTCCTTTGTATTGTATTTCTGCTGATTCCCGGCCATTAGGAATAAAAAAAAAAAAAGAATTTGACTTTTATTGGAATTTGTTTTTTTACCTGCTGTGCTTATGTACCTGATTTAAGTGTTAATCAAGAAAATTCGGTACTTACATATTATACTGTCACACAATTTTGCCAAACAAAAAAAATAAACTAAGCACTGTCATCATTATTATTATTGTTTTCCAATGTACACAGGAACCATATCTATATAATATGCCGTATATCAAGACATTTGGCGATGTCTTTTGATTTGAGGAAATTGGTTGACAGTATAATATTTAAGTAATGAAAATTGTATGTATTTGTGCTTAATCAATATTATGAAACTGTACCTAATATCAGCATGTCAATTGTTTTTGCTAAATCAAAAACAATCACCAAATGCTGCAATGTACAGGTAAAATTTTACTCTGCATGCTCGAATTGCCTTATTTAAGTTGTACTTATTATTGTTTTTTCAAGTTTTTTTTTTTAGAAATTATTAAAACTTGCTATCTTCTAATAAAGAGAATGTATTTTTTATTCCGTTTATGTTAATGGAAATTAAGCTACTGAAATAAAAATTTTGTTACTACTTAACTAAAATTTTACACAAAATCTTAGTCAATTTATTGGTTGGTGGACTCATACGTAAATATCAATTATTCCCGCTTAAAGTATAGAAATGTGATTAAATATTTTTATAGAATACTGTTGAGCGAGGAATCTACCTAGGCCCACTAAGGAACACACCTTTCTTATTTTTATAAAAGGGGTAATGCGTCTGTACCATACCTCCTAGATGATATGGAAAATGGTGTCAGTTGTTTTATTTTACTTACGTTTATTTAGAAAAAGAAAACCTGGAATACAGATGCTCCAAAACAGGAGCTTCATTATTTATTGCATGCAATAAATGTTAAAATTGTATTGTTACTGTTTTCAGTCATACAAATAGCGAAAACATATCTGTTTGCGCGGGCCCAACTGCGCATGCGCAGCAATCCAGATGTGTATGTAAAAGGAAGTTGGGAGAAATAAACAGATATCAGTAAACAAAAGACTGCGTTATACTTGAGTCATGAGTAATTGTAAGCTATCGACAGATTAGAGCTGAGTACTAAACATTGGTCCGTCGAGCCGGAGTGGAATAGCATGAGGAGATCTTGGAGATGATGAGAGAAATTAGTTACTGAGAACTGTGCACCATAAAAAGAAAATCAACTTTTTTTGAGTGAGAGTTATCTCAAAGAGGATATTTCTGTGTATTGAGAGTCCAGTGCAATTCGAAGTAAAAGCGACTTGTGTTTTGTGTAAAAATGTCGGCTATTAAAAATCTTAAAAAAGACGCGCTTTTGCTGTTCGCCGAGGAGTTAAGATTAGATATACCTCCAAATCTGAAAAGTATAGAGTTAAAAAAATTAATTGAGTGTAGTGAAATTTTTGAGACTGATAAAGAGTTTCTACAAAGTGTAATTGATGGTATTTTGGCTGAAAAGAACGCTAAAATTGAACAAGAAAAATTTAAATTAGAATCTGAAAAAGCTAAAATTGAACAAGAAAAATTAAGCTAGAACAATTAAAATAGGAGCTAGAGTTAACTAATGCTAGATGTAAATTGCCCCCAGTGCAAGGTAAAAGTGATGATACCAAATTTCTCACTTCTGTTATTGAAAACTTAATTAAAAGTATAAGAACTCTGACAATACCTGTCCCTTCTAATACAGAAGCCTTTAATTTGTTTTTACAGTCTTTAGAAAAAGCTTTTAAGACAAAAAATGTGGAAGAGAGATTAAAAGCAGAAATTTTATTGAATATTTTGGGAGAAAAGGTGGGAAATTTAATGATTTATGTTAAGCAAGAGGAACTGGGTAATTATGAAAAAATCAAGCAGTTAGTGTTAAAACAATATCAACCAACACCTCGGGTATTGCTTAATCAATTTCGAAGGTCCCAAAAAATTATGTTCAGTTTTTGTTTTTTGTTTTTTGAGACTCTAGGTAGACTCCTTGTGTGCCAACAAGTATAACACAAGGCCTACAAACGTAAGTCAATACTCAATCAGTAGTGGTAGGAAGTTTCAAGTACAGGGATTCAAGCACAAATGTGAATCAAAAGGTAAAAGAAACAAGAATGGATGCAAATACAATAAACACAGAACAAAATACAAGATTGCTCGTATGCAAAAACGGAGACGTTCAGTAATTAAAATTAAACAATGGTGAAGGTTTGGAAGCACATTGTGATCAGAATAAGTTTTTCAAAGAACAAATGCATAAAAAGCATACATACACACAAATACTTAAAAATATACACAGACATATATATATACGCACTTGCAAATTACACGCACAGTAAATGTTAGCAAACACACAAAAAATAATAATAAAATTTTTAAAAATATATTTTAAATTTACAATCTAAACAATACGAGAAAAAATGCTAATAATATATGCACAAAACGATGTAAAAGAAGATTTGCTCTGAACAAAGGCAGAGAAAGGAGGAGGCCACGCTATATTGTTCTTTTGTAGATAATTCATGAGAGTACGTCTTTCGGAAGAGAATTTAGTACAAGCAAATGTTATATGTTCAGTTTGCGTCTAGAATTGAAGTTATATTTGATTACTGAAGCAATTATTTTGAGAAACGTCAGTGAATTTAATGAGTTGTGCCAGTTTATTGTTACCGATCAAATAATTAATTCCCTTGATCAAGAACTGACTAGTTATATAAATATTAAAATGAGCGGAAACTGGTACAAACCGGATAAGCTTGGTTGTGAGTTGGATTTGCTTGTCTTTAAAATTTTTGAGTAGAAATGAGATAAATACGGGTTTCAGGAAAGGATCAAATTTTTGATCCTACATTTGATAGGAAAAGATCAAAAAGTGTAGCGAGTGTTTTTTTTTGTCCGATGTCAATGAGTCTAAATGTTTATATTGCTGTGACAGCCATGCTATTTCCTTTTGTACAAAATTTAAGCAACTTTCGGTAAATGAGATTGTTAAAAAACATCGACTATGCTTTCTGTTTTTAAAAGTAGGTTGTACAGTGTCGAAGTGCAAAGCCAAACCTTGTAAATTATGCGTAAAGAGGCACCATCCCAAAACAAAAAACGAACTTGCAAACCCCCCAGAATGAAGGGAACGCTTCTGCTTCCCAATCCCTCAAGCAGCGGGTCAAGTTCATTGCCGAGGCGGGAGTATTTAATCCTTCTTTCCCTCCTGAAGGGGTTTCGGTGAAAGATAGTAATGCCGTCTTTGCAATAAACAACGGGGGAAATAGGGAGAGTGCAGGTGAGTTTCAGAGTTCTGTTAAGTGTTTTCTTCGAGATTCTTTTGGTGAGAAGAGGGAAATAAGAGCTTTGCAAGATGTCGGTTCGATGACCCATCTTATAACTAAGAAATTCGTAGAAAAATTGGGATTAAGAAATGAAAAAGTAAATATTCTAGTAAAGTGTTTAAATGATTCATCCATTTGTGTTAAAAACTGTGTAAATACTGAAATCTCAAATTCTGATGCCAGTTATAAAAAGAGAATAAAAATGTTTGTAGTGGATAGAATTACTGATTTAACCCCAGTTAGAAATCTAAATGTGAAAGGATTAATTCCTGAAAATATTAATTTAGCAGATGATTGCTTTTATGTACCAGGTCCCATTGATTGTTTATTGGGCGCAGAAATTGTTTATGAATTATTATTTTTCGGTGTGTTTCTCTAGAATTGCTTTAAATATTCATAGATAGATTTTCCATAAAATCTATAACCATTTCACCAGAAATAATTTTTTCGGAAAAATTTGATTGTTAAATATCTGTTTTTGCCGCCCATCCGGTATAATGGTTTGTGAAGCTGACTGCGGTGCCGTAGGGACTGGGTTCGAATCCCGGAGAAGGCATGGATGTTTGTGTTGTAATTCTTTCTTCTGTCTGTGTTGTAAGCCCCGTGTTATACATTGCGTGGTGCACGGGGTTTATAAATGTTAAAAAAAATATCTGTTTTTAGCTATTTTGTGAGAATAATAGAGTGGTTTATGATATTTTACGATTTGTTTATACGTATTGGAGTTTTGCTATTTATAATTAAGTATATGTATATACATTTGTTTAAAATTATTTTTTAGTGATTACCAATTTTGAATTTTACAATTCTGTTGTTATTTTCTTAAGAAAAGTGTATAAGTGGTATTGCATTCATTGTAATTGTGAGGTTCGAAATATTTTTATTGTAACTACTTTTTGTCTAAAAATGGCTTACTTAGGAAAAGGATAAATAGCAGAAGTTAGATATATTGCAAAACAGTTAGGTGAGAAAGTAACTGATGATTTAAAAATTATACACCTTAAAAATCTTATTGGGAATAGCACAAACTACGAAGAAGAATTCGTTAGGGAAATGCTAAATTTGATAATTGAAAAAAAGGTTAGGAGCTAGAACGTCGCGTGTCAACAAATACTTTGATATAAATGAAAGATATATTTTAAGCACTTATGAATTGCAAACACTTTTTAAATTACAGAAGCATAACTCTGGTACTATAAATAAAGTAAAAAGTAAGTCCGAAAACGTTTCTCTTGATCCATGTATGTTGTTGTTACTAATGCCCCTTGTCTGACGTAGTCAGATCGAGGCCCACGAAATTCATCATGGCATCGGGCTAGATAGTACGCCTGTCGTTAGCTGTAGCTTTGAGCACCATACAGGTGACAGTACGATTTGGCTCGGTTCCACCCCAATTTTGAGGGAGAACACACTGGGAGTGACCAGGGGCTTCCCACCTCTCTTCCCCTTCCACCAACCTCACGAGAGAAAATGCGGCTCGACGGCTATATAGAGTACCCCCATGCCGCGAAGGCACTATACATTTACAAACATCCATGCCTTATCCAGGATTCGAATCCAGCCCTACATCACCTCTTTGTCCGCGTTTTCTATGAAATGCCTGAATTTAAAAATATTTTTTACATTGTTCAAAGTGGAATTAGTGTTAACCTAAGCAGATCCTCATTTACATGTTTTTGAGAATCTGATCTACAACACAAAGAGCTGCTTACAACAATTTCGAAAACTATTGCACCAACTATATAGAAATTTAAAATATAAATTTACATATTTTTTTCTTGTTTAATTATATAATTCATAGTAAATATTTATGTATTTTACAAATCATAGCTAGTAATTTAACTTCAGTATCCAAACAATTTTAGTAACCTAGCCATAACACATCAGCAATTCTCAAAATTGTTTTCTCTTTAATGGGAAAAACAATAAAAAAAATAAGTGGTACTTCCTTATCCTGTCGTCGTCCAGGTTCATCCAAAAAAAAAAAAAAACGTAGTCCAATGCCATGATGTGCAAACAATAGTGAAAATCCATTCTCGCGCATGTTCAAACGCAATATTCTTGATTGCGCAAGCTCGAAAATAATATTATAATTTGTAATATACTTCTTTTTAATTGTGAAAAATTATTGAAATTTGGTACCTACTTTTACTGAAAAAGACGTAGTATAGTGTTTCCAAAAATACGGTCTAATCGTAAGTACTCGAAAGACTTTTTAACAAGACTTAACTAAATAGCCCAGTCATCTTAGACAAAAAAAAAAAGTGTCAACTGCGGAATGAGAGATAATAAGCTGAAAACTTGTATAGACCTTTATTTTGTCACTCTAAATGTTGTCTCAAAAGTCTCATAAAATCTCGTGTCCGCGTCTTAAGATATTCAAGGTCAAGGAAATCGGTTTTTTGCAAATATCTCGTTTCCTATGGCTTTAATGGTATTTACATTTATTATAAATATTGTAGAGAATAAAGTTTTCTATAACTTTAATTGAAACATTTTTTTATACATCAAACCGTTTTTGAGATAGATGGCGCTGAACGCGGAGAGCTTAATTATCTACATCATAACGCAAGGTCAACTGTTAGTCATATGATATAATACGCCGTATAAAGTCTATAAACCTTAAAAATAGATATACTTACAAACATTTGGAATTTTTTATTAACTAACGAATATAAAATTATTTCGTGGAACCCGAGATAATAAACAATTAAATACTCACAATTTAGTAGGAAGTATATATATATAAAGATAAAACGTTTTAATATTATTTTATTATATTATAATAAAAGTTTAAAAAAGTTTTGCAAAATAAAATTATTACATATAAATAAAATTTTCAGTTTTAATGAATAGGGGGGATGAGCTTCAGATACTTGTAACTATATAAACTTCATAGAGAAAGTGAACTCTTTTTGCATACATATTTATTTCTTCTCGGTTTTTTTAATTGTGACTCGGAGAACCCCTGGGTATGCCTTATAGAACCCCAGGGCTCCGTAGAACACAGTTTGAAGACTACTGGTATAATGCATTAGCACCGGATATTTCACACATACGGGAAAGTTAATTGTTGAGCAGTCATTTTTCTAAGCATCTTTATGAAAACTATTTAACTTAGAGGTAAATTTTATATCTTTAAAATAAACCTTTGTGCTGAAAGTAAATCACAGCTCATATTGATGAAATGTTAAAACTATTTTTTTTCGAATATATATATATATAACTCCTATAATGTATATATAATAACTAGCCGTGACCGGCTCGCTTAGCAGGATATTTCATAATGTTGTATATATATATATATATATATATATATATACACTGGTGTCCAAAAGTTAAGCATAAATCGTAAAATGCGATAAACATGGAGAAAATATTCGTAAAATTATTCCAAATTCCTTGCGGATATTAATTGGGTGAAGAAGAAACATTCGGTTTATCCAAAACTTTTCAGTCGACTACGTCCTGCGCGAAACACCGGCGCATGTCGGAAAGAGGAGAAACCGATTCACGCAGCATAGGCAGTTCAGACAAGTTTCGTGCAACTGCTATGCGAAGGAACGTTGTTAACCATCAAACAAGGTGAATGATGGCACAAAGACACCAATTGGACATGCTTACGAAAGGAAGAATCGTTGGAATGCTGGAATCCTCACGATCACAAACCGAAATGTCTCGAATTCTGAATGTGGACCAGTCTGTGATCTCAAGACTGTGGCACAGGTTTCAAAGAACGGGAGATGTTACCCGAAAACCAGTATCAGGTTGACCAAGAGTCACAACAACTCGCCAAGACCAATATCTGGTAATAAGTGCGCGACGTCAGAGGGGCAATACTGCCAGAGCACTGGGTTCGGCGCTTACAGTCGCCACAGGAATATGAATTTCGAGACAAACTGTTTACAGGAGACTCAATCATGCTGGCCTCTATGCCAGAAGACAAGTAGTTTGCATTCCCCTCACGTCTGCGCATAAACGCGCTCGTTTGAACTGGAGTTTGAAATATCAACATTGGAGTATGGGAGGTGGGTCAATGTGATGTTCAGTGACAAGTCCCGGTTTAGTCTGAGTAGTGATTCTCGGCGGGTAACGATAAGGAGAGAACGTGGAACACGTTCTGAACCAAGAAACATAACGGAAATACATCGTTTTCCATCAAGGGGAGTAATGGTATGGGCAGGCATCATGATGGTCGGCCGCACAGACCTCCATTTCTTTGACACGGGGTCTGTGACTGCTCAAAGATACAGAGACGAAGTTCTTGGGCCTTATGTTCGCTTGTTTCGAGGTGTTGTCGGTCTTGACTTCATATTCATGGATGATAATGCGCCATGTCACCGAGCGGTGATGATTGATGACTTCCTTGAAACAGAAAACATCCAGCGCATGTCGTAGCCTGTGAACTCCCCTGATTTAAATCCTATCGAGCATGTATGGGATATGGTCGGGAGACAAATTGCAGCCCTTTCGTACCCACCAAGCTCCGTTACAGAACTGAAGAGAGTTCTCCAAGTAGCTTGGAACCGTTTGTGACCACAACTCTTTCATCATCTCATAGCAAGTATGGTAAATCGCTGTGCAGCGTGACTGGCTGTCAGAGAAGACCTCACGCCTTATTAAACTGCAGCATCAGTATTTTATTTAATGTTTTCTTTAAAGTGTGAATCCTTGCTATGCTCAGTTTTCTTTCAATCTGCTACTTTGGATAATAAAATTAATTATTATCATTCTTTTGACTTGCTTCCTTATTCTATAACCATTTTACAATCGCAACTCACGTTTCCCGCCATTCTCATGTTCAGTTCCCTCTTTATTCACATAATTATCAGTTTAAAGTACCGGCAATGCGTACTAGAGGAGTGCGAGAGTGATATCCAATACCGCCCCATACCATAATACCGGGTGCAGGACCAGTATGGCGGTGCATAACGCAGCAGTTCAGCATCCCCTCTCCACGGTGCCTCCAGACTCGAATCCGACCATCGGGGTGTTGCAGACAGATGCGTGACTCGTCAGTAAAGACAACTTCCTTCCAGTCTGCCGCCCACATCCTTCTTTCATCGCACCATTGGAGGCGGAGACGCCTGTGGTTCTGCTTTAAGGGTAGACCAAGCAATGTTCGTCTTGCGCATAGACCACTCTGCTGTAAACGGCGTCGAATTTTACGCGCAGACACTGAATGATGCGTTACAGACACAATGTGCTGTGCTATGGTTCGTGATGTGACTGAGCGATCCGTCACTGCCATGCGCACAATTTTCCTGTCCTCGCGTGAAGTGGTGCACTGAGGTGGATGCGATCGACCACGTCGGTCCGTCGTACCCTCCTGCATCCAACGGTCACATATCCGCCTTACAGTTGTTTGGTTTCGTCCAACACGACTACCGATTTCCTGAAAGACAATCCACAATCTCGGCAGGCCACTATCCTTCCTCTGTCGAACTTGGATACTTGATCAAAAGCTGATCGCTGTTTTCTACGAGACATAACTGATCGTTTTTTGAAAAAACCACAAGAAAAACACAATTGCCGAACTTGAAATCGTCGAAATCTTCAAGCCTTAAATAGCGCTTTGAAGTGATGCCACAGGCGTGCGTGATGTGTGTCTGAGCTGAAATTCTAATCATTTGCATATCTTACTTCCACTAATGCATGTTGCAAATTTCATGTTATTTGCGTGCTTCCTTCAGGGTGTTGCATTTATAGTGGCCAGCAATGTATATATGTATATAAATTATTGATTCCTAGCCTTAAGTGTTCAATTGTTTTTAAAAAATGTTCTTATAACTCTCTCCTCTTGATTTAAAAAGAACAGGAGTTAAAATTTTAAAACGTAAGTAAAATTATCTTTCACGCTTCCATAACTCCCTCTCCCGAAATGGTTTTTCATAAAACCCTTTTTTAAAGGATCTCTACTAAACAAAATAAAAATGCCGGATGGGTTCGAATCCCGAAGAAGGCATGGATGTTTGTAAATGTATAGTGCCCCTTCGCGGCAGGGGGTACTCTAAATAGCCATCGAGCCGCAAGTCCTCTCGTGAGGTTGGTGGAAGGGGAAGAGAGGTGGGAGGCCCTGACCACTCCCAGGGTGTTCTCTCTCAAAATTGGGGTGGAACCGAGCCAAATCGTAATGTCACCTGCATGGTGCTCAAAGCTACGGCTAAGGACAGGCGTACAGTCTAGCCCGATGCCATGATGAATTTCGCGGGCCTCGATCTGACTACGTCAGATAGGTGGCATTAGTAACAACAACAACATAATTCTTATCAAATTTAAAGTCTAAATATAATAGCTCAATTAATTGAATTAAAAATTAAAAAATAATTTTTAAATAAAGAAAAAATGATTTACGAGAAAATTAATGTCATTGTGGTAAAAGCGTGGGATGCTTTGTACTATATTTTTACACTAATTCTGCATTTCGAAATAGAACTAGTAAGAAGTTATAACAATTGATATGGAGCACCCCACGCTTTTACCATAATGACATTATTTTTCTCGTTTTAACACTAGAACGTCCGGGCTTTCAATTACCCTTAAACGTCCACCAGTGTCATTTTGACACCGCGATATAAATATATAAAGTAATTGTTTTAACTAAATAATTGCAGGACTACAGTTCAGTAGGGTTTAGTTTTAAGACTTTTTAATATTATTTTATGTAATTATCATATATTATGACACTTTAAATCATAAAAACTGACGTTGCAAAACATTTCGAGTCACAAATCTGCCAGGAACATTACTATTATGCGGTTTCCATTCTGTGCCATTCCTTGCGACATATATATCAGGAATTATTGGAGAATATTTTCATTTACAATTGCACCTTCTTAAGAGTCTTCGCGGTCACTTTCATTCTCTCTCAATCTTATGTCGTCATCGGAATCTAAATCAGAGCCAATTCTTTCTCAGAAAGCTCTAGCAGAAATTTGAAATTTCATCAAGGGTTAGACTTTTTCTAAGAGCCATTGTTTCAAGATGTCAGTTCTGCACTAAATTCGAAAATCGAAAGATTTTTTTTATGAGCAAATAAGCTATATTATGTAACGAAACACTTAGACACAACAATTTTAGTATAATTGATTCATTTCCACAATGAACTCAATAACACTGTATTCAAGGTTTAAAAAAAAATGTGCAATAGAACTTTGGGAAGTTTGTTTTACTAATAGTATCTACTTAGTGGACTATATTTTGTTGAAATACAGCTTTTTATAATGATAAAATGGTGTCGATCTTGGTGTCGAAATGATACCAGCGAACGTTCTAGACATATTTAGTTGGAAAAATTCACTCCTAATCACTCCTCTCCTCACTCTACACTACCTAGAGGCCAAGTTACAATCAATTTTATAAATTTAGAAAAACCGGAAATGGGGTTTTGATCAACCAGAATTGGGCATTTAAATTGCTCAAAATCTACCATGGCGAGTCTGACAACTCAAAATATTACGAATGTATTTCTATAACACTTTTGGAACCTGATATTTATGTTATTTTCTAGAGAATGTACTAAAATATTTCTTATTGTATGAATAATTTTTGAGTTATGGCTTGTTATTTAAATAATAGTCTCATAAAAAACGTAACATTTCTTATAATGTTTACTCAATCAGTTCTAAAATTTTCAAATTTTAATAAAAAATTAAAATTTTGGTACGTTTTCTAGATAAATGTATCTAATTTGTTTTAGTAATACTTTTATTAATATATGCTTATTATTTTTTTCTCTAACAGCTTTGAAGTTTTTCAAAAATATTGCTGAAATTTCACCTATAATTGTGATTTTTGTAAAATTCAGGTAATTTATTTTAAATTTTGATAGTTAAATAGTAATATTTATTATTATTGAATTTTAAAAGAACATTTATAATATTTTAGTATGCTATTTTGTTAAAAAGTACTCCGAACGTGTTCGGATACCTTAATTGAAGAGTTTGAAAAAAGATTTCAAGATTTTCAAAAAAACGAAGAGTATTTTAATATATTTTCTACCCCGTTTTCTCTAGAAATAAATAAATTAACTTCAAATCTTCAAATAGAATACATTGAACTTCAAAGTGACATTCAACTGAAAGAAATATTTGAGAATGTTTCTATACTGGAGTTTTATAAAGATTACCCACACCGCGATAAATATCGTCATTTTCATACCCATGCTTTATTAATGTCTTCAGCTTTTGGCAGTACTTATATTTGTGAACAGTTATTTTCCAAGAATGAAGCATCCAAACACAAAGTAGAACAAAGATCACTGACAATCATCTTGAAAATGTATTAAAAATTGCAACTTCGTCTACTGAACCCGATATCGATTTGATTGTGTTCAACACAAACGCAAATTCATTCATCGCATTAACTTGATTTTTTCCCCATCTTAATGAAATCCAAACTAAATGAAACGAAACTTTTAAAAATTTAAAATAAACGCGTACCTATTCATGTCTAATTCAAGTAAAAAAAATTATAATAAAAATAAGTTAATTTATTTTAATAAAACTACATAGAGTTAAAATTTTTATTTCAATTTGTTAAAAAAAAGTATCGTATGTGCCGCCCAGAAAAAAAAATTATTTTTGCAATGCGGCCCACAAGCGGTTATAGTTTAGACACCCATGTTATAGAGCAGTGATGGCGAACCTATGACCCGTGGGTCAGACACTGACCCACGCAAGCTTTTTAACTGACCCAAGAGGATAGGCAACTACTTGTTTATTTGTGTGGGTTTATTTAAATTTTCTAATTTTTGTGTATTATTTATATTCTATTTGTATTGTTTCACGCACTGCATTAACACAAAAGCAATTTAAATGCTGTCTATAACCTTCAATGTGATCATTACAGTTCCAAAATTACGTAATTGACAACAAATGTATATGGAAGTATGTAGTATTTGTAATAAAACAAGAGAGTGTTTACAAAATATCAAAAGAAGTGTATAATATTACTCACAATTTTTTTTTTTGAAAAAATTATCGACAAACCAAAGCAAATAACCATATTTAAAGCACTTTCTTCGGATAAAATGCACTTTTGTAAGGTTATTTTTAGTTATGTTTGTAGAAAGAGACTTCCATAGCATTGTATCGTCCCCTCCCTGTTTCACCTTATAATGTACCAATGGGACCCATGCGCATGTCTGTTATTCTCAATACTAGCAATTTTTGGTTCGCAGTTTATGGCACGCCTGTACCAGTCAGTACCAGTGTTGAACTTAGTGGCATCATTTCGAACGTATTTAAAAGTAATGTGTATTGATGTGTATGTATATTAGGTACGTTAATACAAAATTTCTTTTCAAATAATTATATTCTAAATATAAATATTCTTAATTGTAGCCCTGTACTATGACAGCGGTTAAAAAATTAAAATCGAGCCATACAAGTTCCAGGCTATATCAAGCTGAATGATTTGATAAATATGGCGTGATTGAAAGGAATAAAATAGTTATATGTGTAATTTGGAATGAAAAAGTGACTTCACGTACATACGAAGAGTGACACAAACAAAACGAGACTGGTCCAGTAAATCATTATACTTACAGAGTCAGTTCTCCACGATATCACCTTCAAAGTAGTTCCCCTCAGTATTCACACACTTCTGCATTCGGTGCTACCATTTCTGGTAACAGTTCTGGAACGAGGTTTGTTTGAGCATGCGCAGTAGACGCCGCCTGGCGGTGATTAAGTGTATTAAGAAAACGATCGTTGAGTTTCTCAGTTGAGAGTGTGAGCGGGAGATCGGACGAACGAGAGCGAGAATTACGGTGCCCATCTCGTAGTGTTCCGACATACGCCTCGAGCAACAGAGAAAGAAGAGAAATAAAGATGTTTATCACCAACGCCTTCTAATTTATTACTGAGAGACAGAGAAACACATAGGGACCACTACCCAACATGAGTGGTCCGTCCAACAAGCCGGAGAAGTGAACATCCAAGGTGCCGTGAGTAGTGGTCTTTTATGTTTTTTTTTATTATTATAATAAATTGAGGACTAAATTAACTTTAGAAAAATGTTTAAGAACTGCCGCAAGGAAGATCTTCGTATTGTTGCTCTTGAACTTGGTGAGACTCTTTCTGAAAAAGTAACTATAGTTGTGAGTTAACTGAAATTATTAAAGACAATAAATATTTTAAGGAGGATGTTGAATTTGTTAAAGAATTAATTCAATATACCATCGAAGACCGTAAAAAAGCGGAGGAAGCTAGGTTAAGAGAAAAAGAGCTTGAACTTGAGCTTGCACGTTTACATAGAGTTAATTCAGATAACGAGAGAACAGATGAGGGTTATAACTCGCTAGATGCGTTGGTAAAGAGTGTTCGAATTCTAACTGTGAAGGTGCCTAATAGACCTGAAGGTTGGGCATTCTTTTTCGCTTCTTTAGAGAGAGCCTTTGCTTCAAAAAATGTACCCGAGAAATTTAAGTCAGAAGTTTTATTAAATTTGTTGGGTGAAAAAGCTACAAATGTGTTAATATATGTTAAAGATGACGAGCTTAACAATTATGAAAAACTAAAATTAATAATTCTAAGAGAATACGAGCCAAGTGCAAATCAATTTCTTGAACAATTTTAAAAAGCTACGCGTCATCCAAATGAAACGTATACTCAGTATACTTCTCGCCTAATAACAAATTGGCAGTATTACTTAAAATTAAGGAGGGTCTCTGATTTTGATAATTTAAATGATCTCATAGTGTCGGATAAAATTTTCAGTACTCTTGAAAAAGAGGTAGCTTCACACATTTCCGTCCGTGCAGGAGATGATTGGTTTCGTCTGCTGGAACTTGCCAAAGAGATAGACTTGTATAACACTTCTCGAGGAAAGTGCTTAAAACCTTTGCCGAATGTTCTTACTAGAAATAATCCAGTGAAGAGCGCGTCAAGAGTATTTTTGAGTGAGGTTAAAAACTCCAAATGTGTTTGTTGCGCTGAATCGCATCCATTATACAAGTGTGCAGTGTATTTAAAACTTCCCGTAACCAAGAGAATTGATCTAATTAACGCTAATAACCTTTGTTTTAATTGTCTTTCTACATCTCATAGAGCAAAAGACTGTAAATCGAGATATGTTTGTTCAAACTGGCAAAAGCGACATCATAACACCATACATTACACAGAGCGAGCCGGAGACCAGGAAGTAATAAATTCCACCCTTAAACCTCTAAACACATTATAGTCCAGTCATATTAGGGTTTTGCTCTGGAATGAGAGATTATAAGCTGAAAACTTGTATAGACCTTTATTTTGTCACTCTAAATGTTGTCTCAAAAGTCTCATAAAATCTCGTGTCCGCGTCTTAAGATATTCAAGGCCAAAGGTCAAGAAAATCGGGTTTTTTGCAAATATCTCGTTTCCTATGGCTTTAATGGTATTTACATTTATTATAAATATTGTAAAGAATAAAGTTTTCTATAACTTTAATTGAAATATTTTTTTATTATTCAAACCGTTTTTAAGATAGAGGGCGCTGAACGCGGAGCGCTTAACTATCTACAACCATAGCGCAAGGCCAACCATTAGTCACATGATATAATACGCCTTATAAAGTCTATAAACCTTAAAAATATATATAGTTACAATCATTTGGCATTTTTTATTTATTATTACATTACATTTATTAATAGTTTTCATTCAGCAAGTATTTATTTCTTTTATAACACTTACATGTTCGCGTAGTTCAAAAGCTGTTGACAAATATGCTTAAGGTATTTTTTTAATTATATTCTATTATTATATATACTAATTACATTTAAAGTACTGAAAAAAATAAAGCAAGTAATTCTTAATTATATTTTTATTTAGAAATATAGTTTTATATAATTATTACAATCAAAATTAGGATGTGTGAAGAGGTTTCACAAAAATTTTAAAAATAATATGAACATCAATGTTATTTTTCTTTCTTCCTCTTCTTCTTCATTGCCTTCCTGTCACTCGAAAATTTCCAATTCATTCTCATTATTTTCGTTATGAAGGGTATTTGTCTCCAAATCTAGAAGGATTTCGGGATCAAAAGTACAATCTTCAACGAGATCGCTCTCGTGTCGTAAAGCATAGAAGCAAGCTTGCCCATTATACTGGCCACAAGCTGAAGAACATTGCAACCCCGATTTCCTACATCCACAGCGTGAACCACGACCATTTTTGCAGTTGCAAAATATTGTATTGAGTAATTCACCTGGAGCATGCTGTAATGTCGTGATCGATTCTAAGAATTTATTCCGTAGTATCCAACCACATCCCTGGGGTTCTAAATCATTCCCTAACCAAATTTAAACTTGATAATATACACTGCTGATGTGTTGATGAGCCTCTTTACTTGTTGGTGGAAGATTGGATAACTGCACGGGTTTGTTGAGCTTTGTTGACTTGATGAATTGAACGTAACGAAGATTATTAATACTGTTCTCAGATTTTGGAGCATTGTATATCTCCCACAAGACTAGTACTCCATTTTCATGTAATGTTTGTACAGAACAGTTTTCTTCTTGGAATACTTGAACTAGTTGATCTAAATACGGAACATTCTCTAATATTTTAATGGAATTTTTTTTTCTGTTTTTTTTTAAAAATGTAGCTTTTGTGTCATAGCCACTAAATGTGTTCAGAAATAAAATGTGCTTTTTACAATGAGGATATTTATCAAAACTTTTGGAAGAGCATTTTTGAGTTTTAACATTCCATTTGCCAACTTTTTAAAGAACACTTCTTCTTAATATGCTTGAATACGTCCAATCAAAATGACGAGCAAATCAATATCTTCGCCTACTATGACGGTAGTCCTGTATTGTTCGAATTCTTCAATAACTGTTTCTACGATAAAAACCGACAAGAACATCTGCATCATCTCTGACCTGTTTTGCCGTGTTATCAACAAATTCTAATTTTCCAATCAACATGTTAATAAAATATTTTTTATTACATCGATTCGACAAAAGTTTCTCTTGGCGAATTGATACGATCATTGTTTCGTCGAAATAAACTTCATTCGATTTTGATAAAGCAGCAGTTCTTAGCTGTCTCATTGCTTTTATGTTTTTGCTACAGTCCGAGTATCCATCAAATACAACTACAATTTTAGAATCATAATGTTTTTGTAAATATTTTACGTATTTATCTAAAATTATCGAAAAAGTATCGTCTTTACTCTATACGACGCGATGCAGAAGAAACCCACCATCGATAACGTAAGTAACACTTTTTTCATTGAAGTCGAAATTGACAGCAGTCATATTGTCATATAATGTCGCTTTCGTGGTATTTCACATATCATAATTATCATATAAAGCAGATGGATATGGACTTAGTTCATATTGGAGATATTCTTAAATATTACATTCAAACTGTTTGCTTTCAGTTATTGTTTGGAAGAGTAGCAATAGATCAATTGAAACTCTACAACCTTTAATTTTGACAGATTTGTTGACAATCGAAAACGATAAAACCTTATCGGACCGTTTTAACCTGTAACGTCGTGGAACTTGGTAGCGTATTGTGACGCCAAGTTAATCATAAAAAAAAACTTTTATTGTGTGATCTAAAATTGATTTATTTACTTTTTACTATTAAAAGATCACTATGAAGAGAAAAAGAATTCAGTTACAAGTGTTAGATCCATTTAGCAAGTTCTATTTAATATTGGTGCTAGTTCTAATTTAGGCAGTCTATTGCGTTGGTGTCCACTCCTCGCTTCTTCTTTTAGCCGCCTCAGGAGTCAATCTCGCTAGTCCATCGGGTTCTGTCTCGGGAAACTATCGTCGTGATTAGATCCGGAGGCTCACGCCTCGTGCTTGCTTCCTATATCCGTCGATTACGTCTCGCAGGTCGATCGTCGGTGTTGGTTGGGAGCCTTCGCGCTCCTTCCTTCGACAGCAGGATTCTGTTTCTGGAATCTCTCGTGGGAGTCTATCCGAAGTCCTCTCCTCTCTTTTTTTCTTCGAAGTCCCCCCTTTTTCTTGGGTCCATTCTTTTAAACACTAGGGGCGGGTCCACTCCACGCCCCTCATCAGCCCCCATTGACCGGCCTCAAAGTTTTGCACCAGGCACCACGTGCAGAAATAACAAAAGTTCCGGTCCCTCTCACAGGCCACCGGCGACAAGGGCTTGGCTGACATCTGGCACTTCAAACATCTCGCCGCCTTCTGCGGAGGCGCCAGTCTTTCAAAACGGACGATCACTGCCTATGAATGGAAAATAATGCAGTGATGCCCAGCTCATAGTGTTTGCCAGTCACACCCTGGCCGACAGTCCAGCTGTTTGGCACAGCACAATACAGCCAAAGTCCCGTGGTCCCCAGCTGTGGAGCCTCTAATGAATAAGGGTGACTCCTCCATTGTGACGACGTCACAACTTTATTTCATGAAATTTTAAACCAGTTATCTTTACCAATGATTCTAATCCAATTTCATGGGCTTTGTGACAGTTAATTTGATCATTCCCAACCATTACAGAAGCTAAAGATACCAATTGTTGCGTATTTAAAAAGAGATTATGAAGTGTTTACCATTCAAGCAGCTCACTTACATCAGTATTATCTCTTTTTACTCTTGAATCCTTGGCATCAACGTGTTGTTCAGTAGAGTCTAAAAAAATTGTACAAAACTTCTCCATCTCTTCACAAATTGTATTTGTCGCGCACATAGCAAACACCCATTTACATAAAACACTTTCTTGCGTACTTCAACCACGAGATACTCCCCCTTCTGTCTTCATAGATTTCATTAGACTTTGTTCGATAACCATATCTGTCCATGTACCAGAATTAATTTTCTCTGTTTGTTTCACGGTGAAGAATCCATTTTTAAAGTTCTTAAAAGACTGTCCATCCATTTTATTTTCTAAATCGTTCATATCTTGAAGATATAAATGTGCAGACTTCCCATATAAAAAATGACCACTAGCGTGAAAATATGGCAGCATTCTTCGTACAGCATTAAGATGTTCTTTGAAAAGTCCCAGTCTATCAGCGCGAATAAAGTCGAGTGCTATTGATACCATTTCGAAATATTATACCCATAATTGTGCTGTAAGACCTCGAGCTTTTAATTCATTCAGTTTATTCTGAAATTGATCAATAAATAAGTTTGAGTTGCCTACACACCCTTCAATGCCTTCATAGGAAACATTTCGACAATTGATTTGTTCAGGTAACTCATTTTGCACACAATCTTCAATCTTCATGTCTCCGAAGATTATCATTGACAATGCAAGCCGTAACAATGTATGACCTCTGATACTTCTTGAATAAGCATGACCATTCAACATTTTGTCGACTGAATTTGTAGCATATATTTTACCTAGAGCTTCTTTGAGTCCACTTCCGTCCATTATATATCCAATCGAACCAAGAAAGGACATGAGGATATGTGTGAAATCCTCCTAATTTAACAACTATCTTACATAATTCTGAGTAAGCATCCGACGCAGCTACTATTTCATGTGCTTTAGAGTAGAGAGTTTGATCAAAAGTAATTAAACACGTTTTGGGCCATGTAGCTTGGCAATATTTGCAGCACAATGTAAAGTAGTATAAATTGTGTCAACGTTACTGGCAGGTGATCAATAAAAGGAAGAAACATAACCTGAGAAGTAGAAAAAGCCTTATTATATTTAGTGAGCTGTTCCGGAAAGCTATTCCACCAGGAAACGATGAAATATTCTACGAACAGATGAGGGTTATTAAAAAAATATACTTGATTAAGGAAAACTATTATTAAATGTAATGTAATAATTAATGAAAAATGCCAAGTGTTTGTAACTATATCTATTTTTAAGGTTTATGGACTTTATACGGCGTATTATATCATGTGACTAACAATTGACCTTGCGTTATGCTGTAGATAATTAAGCTCTCCGCGTTCAGCGCCATCTATCTCAAAAACGGTTTGATGTATAAAAAAATGTTTCAATTGAAGTTATAGAAAACTTTATTCTCTACAATATTTATAATAAATATAAATACCATTAAAGCCATAGGAAACGAGATATTTGCAAAAAAACCGATTTCCTTGACCTTTGACCTTGAATATCTTAAGACGCGGACACGAGATTTTATGAGACTTTTGAGACAACATTTAGAGTGACAAAATAAAGGTCTATACAAGTTTTCAGCTTATTATCTCTCATTCCGCAGTTGACCCTTTTTTTTTGTCTAAGATGACTGGGCTATTAGCCCCTGAATTCATCCCACACACACACACACAAGTGCAGAAACTCAAAACAACTTCCTAACCGCAACGAGTATAAACAGAAAAAAATGTGTTTTGCTAAGCTCAGCAATTTGTTATATAAAGTGTGAAAATGGTTTATTCCCAGTCAAAGCAATTTTAGATAGTGGAAGCACTTCTAACTTTGTAACTAAAAGCTTATGCGAGTTAATTGGATTGAAAAAATACAAATCTAATGTTTTGGTTTCGGGATTAAGCAAATCATTAATTTCGATAGAATCGCGAGTTACAGTATTTATTAGCAATAAAGAAGAAAGTTATGTTAAAACATTAGACTTTTTTTTATACCAACTATAACACAAGATCTTGTTCCAACAACGAAGATCGATTTTAATCTGAATAATATTCCCAATCTTAAATTAGCTGACAATAATTTTAATATTCCAGAGCGCGTGTAAATGCTAATAGGTGCAGAAGTCTTCTATGAATTAATGTTACCCGGACAGTTCAAGATGGAGGGTTCAAATGTTATTTTTCAAAACACTGTTTTCGGATTTGTTGTTTCCGGATCTTTTTCCTTAGAGGTGAAGGGAAAGGAACATTGTGGTGTTATTCAGGCGGATAATCTAGAGCTTTCAATTAAGAAGTTTTGGGAAATCGAAAGTGTAGAAATCGATTCTGTTAAAACCAGTGAATTAAATATTTGTGAGGATCATTTTAAATACACTCATTCAAGAGATGACCAGGGAAGATATACAGTGGCGATGCCGTTAAAAGAAGATCCTTCATGTCTTGGTGAATCCAAACAAACCGCGATTCAGAGATTAAACTCTTTGTGGAAACGACTAAATAGAGATAAAGAAAATTTGTCCCTGTATGAGAAATTTTTACAGGAATATGAGGATTTGGGTCACATGAGGGAAATCAAGGCGGATGGGTCTGGAGTTGCATTTTACATGCCACACCATGCTGTTTATCGCCCCGAAAAGTCTACAACGAAACTGAGAATAGTGTTTAATGGATCAAGTCCATCAACGAGTGGGAAATCTCTAAATTCAATTCAATTTAATGGCGGACTGGTCCAAGAAGACCTCTTTTCCATTATGGTTCGCTTCCGAAAGCACAAGTATGCCTTTACCACGGATATAGAGAAAATGTTTCGCATGATAAATTTTCACCCAGAGCAAACGTGTTTGCAAAGAATTCTGTGGAAGAAGGGCATAGGAGAACCAATAAAAACGTACGAGTTAACTACAGTCACCTACGGTACAGTTAGCGCACCTTATCTGGCCACGAGAACGTTGAAGCAGTTAGCGATGGATGAAGCTACTAATTTTCCTTTGGTGGCTCCTGTGGTGCTGAGTGACTGCTACATGGACGATATACTTTCGGGTTCCGAGAGTATAGAAGAATTAATCGAATTGCAGCATCAACTGATATAAATGTTCCAGACTGCAGGGATGCATCTTCATAAGTAGTGCGGTAATTTTCCTGAGATAACTTCAAACCTGCAGGAGTATGCTTTCTTAGAGTCTGATGAGACTAAAGCGCTAGGAATAATTTGGAATCCTAGACCAGACTGTTTCCTTTTCAGAATAGAGCAACAAAGGCCAACTTCATTCACCAAAAGAATGGTTTTGTCTACCATTGCAAGAATCTTTGACCCTTGGGTCTCCTTGGTTCAATTATAGCTTGGGCAAAGATATTTATGCAAAGATTGTGGTTGCTGGAATTGGGATGGAGTGATGAACTTCCTTTTAATGAAGAAAAGGAGTGGCGTCGATTTATCGACTCCTTGGAAGCCGTGAATAGCATCTCTATTGACAGATCTATTGTGGTTCACAGAGCGGAGAGCATTGAGTTGCATGCATTTAGCGACGCATCGGAAAAGGCGTATGGAGCATCCATTTATCTCAAGTCTATATCTGCCCTTGGAGAAGTTAAAGTGTGTCTCGTAACGAGTAAAAGCAGAGTGTCACCTGTGAAGAAGATTTCCATTCTAAGACTTGAACTGTGTGGGGCAGTTCTTGCCGCTAAATTGATGAGGAAGGTGAAGGACGCATTGAAGCTTCAGATTTCAGCTGTGCATTTTTGGTCGGATTCGACTATTGTGATTTCATGGATACATCGAGAATCAAGAGAATTGAAGACGTTCGTGGCTAATCGAATGTCTAAGATTCATCAACTAAGTTCCTGTGACCAGTGGCATCACATTGCATCGGAACAGAATCCTGCTGATATGTTATCTAGAGGAGTACTTCCCGAGGAGCTTCGTGACAACTCTCTATGGTGGCATGGTCCTGATCTTCTTCAACAGAGTGCTTATTCAACCACCGTCATTGGGGAATCAACCCAGAGAGATGACTTTGACTGCGAACTACGGGTGTCTGAGAGAACTCTGGAGACTTCATTGCTGTGTTCCAAGAACTTTGACTTTTTCAACCATCTTATGACCTTTCTAATAATTATTTTAAAATAATACATATTGTTTCTTATATTTATAGATTTATTCACAATTGCATATCCAAGGTGAAAAGGAGGGGACCTTTAACTACGAATGAAGTAAATGACTCCGAAACCTGGCTTATCAAGCAGGATCAAAGTGGTATTAATTTAAGTGACCCTTCAGGTAATCTTAAATCTTTAAACATATTCCAGGATGATAAAGGAGTCCTGAGAGTTGGTGGTAGGCTAGAAAAAGCTACCATACCCTACAGCCAAAAGCATCCAGCTATACTGGCTAAAAATTCTAAATTGAGTAAAATATATTTCATAACTTTGCACAAGAAATTATTTCATGTTGGTCTACAAGGACTACTGAATGCAGTAAGATTGAGATTTTGGGCTTTAGGAGGTAGAAACCTAGCTAGAAAAACGGTTCATACTTGTGTGATATGTTTCAAGTGTAAACCAATTCCCTCTTCTCAAATAATGGGCAATCTTCCGTATGAAAGAGTGATTATGGCCCCTCCATTCAGTGTAACTGGTCTAGATCTGGGAGGTCCATATTTTGTAGCTTACAAAAATCAGAGAAAAGGTATCCTTAGCAAAATCTATGTTTGTGTTGGCATTTGCTTTGTGACTCGTGTCGTCCACCTTGAAATTCTTTCCGATTTGACTTCGGATGCAATAATTGCAACTCTTAAGAGATTTATGTCTAGGCGAGGAAAATGTTCCAAAATTTTTACAGACAATGCGACAAATTTCGTTGGTGCGAATTCTCAATTAAAGGCATTTTATAAGACCCTTAACTTTCCAGATCAAAATCTGGCAGCATATTTCAGTGAAGAAGGTATTGAATGGAATTTTATTCCACCAAGGGCCCCACATATGGGAGGTCTTTGGGAGGCCGGCATAAAGTCAGTGAAATATCACCTTAAGCGAGCTTTGGGAAGATCCCGACTCACATACGAGGAGTTTGAAACAGTGATTATCCAGGTGGAAGGAATCTTAAATTCCAGACCCCTTACACCAATATCCAATGATTTTGATAACTTTGAGGTATTAACTCCTGTCCATTTCTTGATTGATAGATCAATTAATTCTATTCTTGAGCCCATAGTAATTAATATTAATGACAATAGATAAAGCCGTTGGCAGAAAACAACAAAGGTAATTCAGGTAGTTTGGAAAAAATGGAGTACCGATTATCTGAATACTCTCCAACAGAGAACCAAGAGGATGATTGAGAAGAACAATATAATGTGTGGGACAATGGTAATTGTAAAGGAGGATTTCACACCAGTTTACAACTGGCTTTTAGGGTGCGTTGTTGAGGTCTATCGTGGTTCTGATGGTAAAAAAAGTGAGAACAGTCAGAATTAAAACAAAAACAGGAGAATTTAAGAGGCCCATAACTAAGATTTGTATTCTACCTATAGATGTAAATAGTTAAGGGCAATTTCCATTTAAGAAATTATGTGTTTTTCATTAAATTGTGCTTTGTAATTTTAACTTGTTTTTTTTTTTTACTGAAAATTTATTGTACTTTATATATATAATAATTTTGAAAACAATTGTTTAACCTGAAACTTGTTGTGAATTGTGAAATTGTATTGCTATTGTTGAATATTAGTATTGCAAGGGGTATGTGTGAGCATGCGCAGTGGGCGCCGCCTGGCGGTGATTAAGTGTATTAAGAAAATGATCGTTGAGTTTCTCAGCGAGAGTGTGAGCGGGAGATTGGACGAGTGAGAATTACGGTGCCCATCGTAGTGTTCCGACATACGCCCCGAGCAACAGAGAAAGAAGAGAAATAAAGATGTTTATCACCAACGCCTTCTAATTTATTACTGAGAGAGAGAGAAACACATAGGGATCACTACCCAACAAGGTTTTTGGAAGACCTTTCAGGAAATTCTCCGTTTTTGCCTGAACATCTTGAACTGAGATAAAATGGATTCCTTGTAAGCAATTTTAACTGTAGGAAATAAAAAAAAGTCGCATGGGGCTAGATCAGGTCAATAAAGAGGATGCCCAGTAACAGTAATGTTTTTGCTGGTCAGAAACTGTTTGACAGGTAGGGCCGAATGAGCGGGTGATTTGACTTTGTGCAACAGCCATTCATCACTAACCAATTCTGGCCTTTTTTTCCTTAATTTTTTCAAGAAGTCTCTTAAGTACTTCAATGTAGTAGTGTTGATTAACAGTCTGACCACTGATGGGAGTGTGAACTCATTCATATGTCGAATTTTGGCAACGTTTTGTTCTGTAATTGCTGACCTTGGGCGCCCAGCAGGTTCATCATCGTCCACATTCACTCATCTCCCTGAAAACCACTTATTCCATTCAAACACTTGCACACGACGAAGTTTCATCTCCATACGCCTCTGTTAATATTTGAAATGTTTTAGTGGATATAATTTCTGAAGTTTCTCAAGAGAGCAGAGATGATATTTATTCGACTTCGACAAATCAATTTGATGTTTATTCGGCATTTTCCCGGTAGAATGCAATTGAATGTGTTCACTCAATGACGCAGTACTCCTATATGGTGTAATTGATTAAGGCGAAACTGTCCACGGGGATAGAGAAGGAGCCTTGGGATGAGTCACCAAAACAGTTGTTGAAAACTCTCCTCTTTTTTCAAGCTACACACTTTGTCTCGCTTTCTTCTTTTTTGTTACACCTTGTATAGTGTTTAAAGACATTTTGAAACGTTGCATTTCAATCTCGGCCTGTCGACAGATAAAGAAGGAAATTTACAAAAGAAAAAAAAGTGAATTTTTCTGAAAGTAGCGTTTTAAAAAGTTTTTTGGTTGCAAAAAATAACATGACAGCTGTGCTAGTTTCCAAGTTGCCTATTGCATTGCTCGCCACAAGAAACCTTTTTCAGAAAGAGAATTTGTAAAAAAAAACATTTTTAGAATGTAGTCCTACATTGTTTGTTGATTTTAAAGAAAGAGGCTTGATTATGAAGTGTATAAATGAGTTAGCTATAAGTCGCAATATAATTAAAGATCGAATAATAGAATAAGAAAAAAATATTTCTTCAGGCGCTAATACATAACGACTTAAATTATGCAGAAATGTATTCAATTGCTTTAGATGAGAGTAATGATGTAAATGGTTATGCACAATTATAGCAGTTTTTGCTCGGTATAAGTATGGAAATATATAATGAAGAGTTAATGAAACTAATAACATTGAAAAGGAAGTGTACCGGTGCTTGATATTTTAAAGAATTTGATATTGTATTTAAAGAAATGGATATTGACCTTCAGAAAATAGTTTCTATTGCAACAGACCGTGCACCTAGTATGGTATTGAAAAACATTGGATTTATTCAGTATCTTAAGTAAAATATTTCACATTCTCTGATTGAATTCATTGTAAAGTACAGCAGCAAATTTTATGTGCGAAGCATGGTTTAAAAACATTTTCCAGTTTAATGTCAGTTGTAATAAAAATAATCAACTTTAGAAACGCAAGAGCTCTTTATTAAACGCCAATTTGCTCATTTCGTAGAGGAAATTGAATGCCAATATTCAGGGATTTTGACAAACAACAATACAACAAACAATATTTTCCTCAATTACAAAAACATTTTCAAAACACAATAGCTTTGAAAACTCCGTTCCCATTAAAAAAATACAATTAAAAATATTTAATGATTATTCAGGAAATAAAACAAGCTTTTGAGGTTAAATTCAATCAACTTAAAAGTTTGAAAAATACATTCACTTTATTTAATATCCATACAAAACAGAATTTGAAATAATGGAGTTAACCGAATTTATGTGGCTAAGTATCGATAATTTACAGCTGGAATCAATTGAATTTTGAAGCAGCGTAGTGTGGAAAGCACAGTTTGAAGACTTGATTTCTGCAGTAGAAGAAAAACTGAGAATATTGATTCCCAGTTAAAATTGGAAATATTACATTAAACGTATGGGACTCCTTACCAAATAATTTTATATCAATGTAAACACTAGTTAATGTGCTCTTTCAACAATGTTTGGTTCCACATATTCGTGTGAAAAATTGTTTTCTTCAATAAACTTTGTAAAATCTCCTAATAGAAATAGGCTTGACAGGGAATTAATTAACTAAAAAATGCGTTAAACTAATAAATACAAAATATGAACCTAATTTTAAAAAAAACTGTCTGAAATTAAACAGCAAAAGATATTTCATTATATACTTTGGAATCAATTTTGTTTTACATATATATAGTACCAGCTGTTACCCGCCCGCTTCGCTGGGTATTTCATGATGTTTTATAAATTTTTACTGCTTATATATATGTATAAATTATTGATATCTAAGTCCTAGCATTAAGAATTCGATTGAATTGAAAAATATACTTATACCTGTAACTGTCACCTGTTGATAAAAAAAAAGGGCAGAACTCATCTAATTTGTATTTTCTAAAAATCTCTAAAATTGAAGCATAGAATGATGTTTGCTCTTTCGTAACTCAAAAACCAAGTGGATTCCCGCAAAACCAATTTTCGGTGGATCTCTACTCCGTAAATGGAACATGCAAGCCAAATTTCAAGTCTAAATCTAACAGAAAAAAGCAAAAGTTTTACTATAAATATCCCCGTAATCCCGTTGAGAGCCGTTTTCCAAAATTACTGCTCTTAGCGGATTTCAATTCAACAAAAGAAAAATGCAAACCAAATTTCATTATTATAAACCTTGTAGCTCGAAAAAAGTAATTTTTTTTGTCAATACGTCCCAGTAACCCCCTGCAACCCCCCAGAACTTCATTTGCTTAAAATTTATTCTTAGTGGATCCCTATTCAACAGAAGAAACATGCTTAACAAATTTCAAGTATATGGGTCTAACAATTAAAAACAGGAATTTTTTTCTGTAACTCCTCTTGACCCCTCGCAAACATCTTTAGGGGTCAATTTTAATTTTACTCTTTGTTAGAGGAACTCTATTTCATGAAAGGAACATGCCTACCAATTTTCAAGCAGGATGATCAAGTAGTTTAAAAATGGAAATATTTATCGATTACGCCTCTTAATCTCCCGAAATTAAACTTGGTAGTTGATATTCGCGAAACCCATTTTGTAGCGGTTCTCTACTTTACGAAAGGAATCTGCTTATCAAATTTCAAGACTGTACGTCTAACAGTTTAAAAATGGGGATAATTGTCTATAACGCCATTTGAGCCCCCGCAACGCCACTTCTGGGTCTGTTTTCACAAAACCCATTTTGTAGGGGAATTGCACTCTATGAAAGGAATCTGCTTAGCAAAATTTGAAGACTGTGCGTCCAATTCATTAAAAATGCAAAAAAAATTATCAATAACGCCCCTTGAACCCCCGCAACACCACCTAGGGGTCGATTTTCACAAAACACATTTTGCAGTGTATTTCTATCCTATGAGAGGAATCTGCTAACCAAATTTCAAGACTGTGAGTCTAATAGTTTAAAAATAGAAATAATTATTTATATCTGCCCTTAACCCCCCACAACACCCCTTGGGGTCAATTTTCTCCAAACCCGTTTTGTAGCGGATATTTACTCCATGAAAGAAACATTACTACCAATTTTCAAGCAGGTAGGTCAAGTAGTTTAAAAACGAAAATATTTATCTCTTACGCCACTTAATCCACCGCAACGCCACTTAGAGGTCTGTTTTCACAAAACCTTCTTATAGCTGATCTCTACTCTATGAAAGAAATCTATTTATCAAATATAAAGACTGTGCGTCTAATAGTTTAAAAATGGAAATAATTATCAATAACGCCCCTTAAGTCCCGCAACGCCACTTGGGGGCAATTTTCACGAAACCCATTTTGAAGTGTATCTCTACCCTATGAGAGGAATCTGCTTACTAAGTTTCAAGACTGTACGTCTAATAACTTAAAAATAGGAATTTATAACGCCCCTTAAACCCCCGCCCCCGCAACACCCCTTGGGGTCAATTTTCCCAAAACCCATTTTGTAGCGAATATTTACTCCAGGAAAGAAACTTACCTACCAATTTTCAAGCAGGTAGGTGAAGTAGTTTAAAAACGGATATATTTATCTATTACGCCCCTTAATCCCCCGCAACGCCACTTAGAAGTCTGTTTTCACAAAACCCGTTTTGTAACTGATCATTATTCTACGAAAGGAATCTATATATATATATCAAATTTAAAGACAGTGCGTCAAATAGTTTAAAAATGGAAATAATTATCTATAACGCCCCCTAAGCCCCTGCAACGCCACTTGGGGGTCGATTTTCAGCAAACTCATTTTGTAGCGGATCTCTACTCTCTGAAAGGAATCCGCTTACCCAATTTCAAGATTGTACATCAAGTAGTTTAAACATGGAAACAATTATTATTAAAGCCCTTAACCCCCCCGTAACGCCCCTTGCGTTTCGAATTTCGGAAAATCCTTTCTTAGCTGATGTCTACTCTATCAAAGGAACATGTCTACCAAATTTCAAGTCTGTAGGTTGAATAGTTCCAGAGATTTCGTGATTAGTCAGTCAGTCAGTCAGTGAGTCAGTCGCTTTTCTCCTTTATATATATAGATAAAGTAATAAATAATATTTTTTTTTCATAATATACATTGTATGTAATTTTAGCTATTCCTTATTCATTCAAACACTTATTGCCTTTCGCACCAGCTACTAAAGAATTTTTAACTCCACTAAAAATTTCCAAATCGTCAAACCCCGCCCAATTTTACCTGTTAAGCCAACTGAATTTTATATAAAGACGTTTAATTTTAAAAATACCCGGTTAAAAATTTTCAAGCTTAACTCTGGTGCAAATGGGCATTAGTGACCCACGAGCTAGTACTAAAAAAATTATGAACAAAATTTGACCCACGTCTTCAAAAGGTTCGCCATCCCTGTTATAGAGCATAGGTTCCCAACCTTTTTCGAACTGGCGCCCCCTTTTCTAGTGAATATTTTGATACCGTCCCCTTTTCTTGTAAATATTTTGATACCGCCCCCTCCCACTCTACAGAAACCAGAGTGTAAATAATACATGGTGAAAACAAGAGTTAAATTTAAAAACATATTCTATTACTAATAGAATATATTTTTTAATTTAACTAAAGCCCAATGTTTTTTTACTTGCGAATCTGAAATAGCTATTGCCACAAATGTCTTTAAGTGTGTAATATTATATATTTTAGTCATAGATAGGATATTGCTTTAATTGAAACACGCTACTGAATTTCTTTTTCACTTAAAAGAATGGAATAAAAGTTTTACCTTACCTGTTATAAAGACAGGCAGGGGTTTTGATGATACGAAGTAATTCATAATAAACTATTGCTTTCAATATAAATATAAATTGATAGTTTCAGCCTTTAAAGAATCACACGTTAGTTCCTGGTTAACATATTTAATTATGTTTCTTGGATAATATACGTAATGAAATGCAGCAGACGAAACATTTTTCCTACTACTCACACAGACAAAGACAACTCGTACACTACAGAAATTAAAATGCACTGTATCATTCGATTTAATGTTAATACAATCTTTTTAAGTTTTTCATCCACTCCCCAAACTACCGAAATATTGGAATTTTCGTACATGTGATATAGAAATGATTTAAATACACGCAATCAACATAAGATAAACAGTATTTAAAAAAAAGCTCCCTTTTGTTAGTATATAATCATTTTTAGTCTTTTTTAGACTATATTTGGTTAATCTGCCCAAGGTCCTCCGTGCTATCTCAACGCCCCTAATTTTCTCGGGGTCTTTTACCGCCCCCCCCCCTGAAAGTCTCAAACGCCCACAAGGGGCCATTATCGCCCACGTTGAGAACCTTTGTTCTTGAGTTAATTTTATTTTATATCGAGAATTGTTTTTGAAGTGAAACTGCTTGTGTGCGCTCAAGCGTTGAGAGTGAATGGGAAATTTGTCGAATCTTGAGTTACGGTGAAAAACTGAACAGAAGTAGTGGTGTCGGAAGGGGAAAGAATTAATTCCCCTTAGTGAGGAAAGCGCCGGCAAGGTCAAGAAGGGGGAAGATCTTCCGCTCCAGAAAGGTGAAAAAATCGGCACTTGTAATCTCACAGACGAACGAGTTTTCCGCTATCGGTGATTCAGAAAAGTAGTCGTCGCTGGTAATAATCAAGCAAATATTCGAATGTTTTGTCTTCAACTAAGTGAAGGTGACCAGTTTTTTTTTCTGTGAAAAGGAGGACGAAACATTTAAGAAAAAATTACTACGTAAATATATAAAACATTTTATTTCCTCAAAAAAAAAAAAAAAAAAATACACTAATTGCGCTTAGATCCCTTTCAATTATTTATTTAAGCGAGTATTTTCCACATAGAATGAATTTTTTTTTTGTTGTCAATATATCATTTTTTAATACATCGCAAATTTTAGAGCAAGAAATATCCTTCATATTGAATTTTACGGTAAGCACTGCAGCGAAAGGATCAACATTCAATTTTGATTACTCACTAGTCCAAAAATCATTACCAATTGAAAAAACTCTTTCAATTCCTGCATTAGCTCCAGGGCAACATAACGTAAATTCAACAAGAATAATTAAATTTCCGTATTGAATGTGTCCATTCTGAAATGGTTAAATATTTCCACACATCTTTTTATCAATTTCATCATGTTAATTTTCCCATTGTTCTAATTTGTCAGGATTTAAATCTACGCATTCAGTGTTCTAATTTCTTCATACAGATGCGTAGCAGTTTGGTCTAGCATCTCTGAATAGAAATAAACAGATTAGTTATAAAATATTGAAAAGGAAGTCAAGTAGGACACTTTTTGAGAAAGGACAGAACCTATAAAAGAAGAACTGTCCTCCCTAAAGGAGGGCGATTGGTCCCCTTAATTAAGTTCACTTAGCAAAAATATGGCTTGCAATATCTTTAATACGACTAGCACATTTTTTCTATTTCTGAAATTATTTGATTTTTGTAACTCAATTTATTAAACAGTACATCGGAAACACTCTTTAGTAATTCCTGTTTAAGTAAACAAATTCATATGTTTATCAATAATACATAACACATTTCAAAGGATGTCTTTATTACCTCTGAATTTTGGGACATTATCACAGACAAAATACTTTGTTCCTGTTGCAATGATTTTTCTTAAAGAAGCCAATTTATAGCTCTTGAAAGAGATCCTCAAAGAAACGAGGAATTGAAAGATTTGTCTGAGTGGAAAATAATATATTTAAGTTATCCGACTACTTGCGACGACTTTTTTTTAAAAAAAAAATGAAGGTATGGGGATTTTTTTGCGGTTTTTAGATTTTTTAGTATACTTTAAGAAAAATATGCTAAAATTAAGAAGAGAAAAAGAAGTTATTATTACTAAAATAGGAAAAAAAATGGTAAAATTTACAAAAAATTACATAAACGGGGCCCATTCTGTACCAAAAGTTTATAAACAAAATTTCTATTTTTCAATTCTGATGTGTTGCTATTCATTTTTTAAATGACTTTCAGGTTAAGAGATATTTAAATTTTTACAAAAACTAGAGAACTTTATCTTAGTTATTACATGAAATAGCTTAAAATATAACAGTGATTACACATTAACATTGGGGACTGTAAATTTTGTAATAAAACTGTGATTGATAAATCTGGAAGTTAAAACACTTCTACTTTATTCAGTACAAACACACAAAATTTCAGTTAATTATTTTCAAAACTTTTTGAGCAATCGCTGGCCCCGTTTGATCATTTTCTAAAAAACACTTCGAGTAAAACACATTCTAAAAGTATGACATCTTGCTTAAAGAAATGGCATTTGCTTTTACTAAAGCACTCGTAGTTTTTGTTCTAGTGAACGGAAAATAATACATTTGGTATTTTTATAAAGCTAATAAGAAGGCCTATAAAATAAAATCATAAAAAAATTTGTCAGTTTTTGGCAGAATTCACAATTTTAGGGCATTCGGATTCCTTAAGAATAACATTTTCAGGACAAATCAAATAAGTTTTTATCCATGTTTGTTTTTCACTACGAAATGGTTACGTTCATAATCGTCTTGAAACAGCCTATTTTCTTTGAATATTTTTCACTTGGAAGACATGAGGGTTAATCAAAAACTAGTTTCGCCCTTAAAATGGTAGCTACTTCACGGTTATTTGTTATCACTAACCTTTGCAGATATAAAATAAAAAATATCCCTCAATTCGTACCGATATCGGTAGCAAAGTTGATATTTTTGATTGCTTAATTGATAGAATTTCCAGCTAAATTTTTTAATGCATTGTTATTAAATCAGTGCTTCTCAAATTTCTAATATTTGCGTCCCTATATGCAATCATAATTTTCATGGCACCCCTCCCCACACAATAACAATGTATTGAATTCAATAATATTATACTTTGACACTAAAGCTGCAATATGACTTTAACTTCTTAAGTGCCTCCGGCGTATATAAATGTCTCGCTCATCTAAAGCTTCAATTGCCCCGGACTTATATGTACGTCTTTCCGAAGTACGATTTTTTCTGTTCTTCGGAATAATTTTATGAATTATTCTGAAGGTTTTGGAATGCATTATATATAAAACGACTTCGACAGCGTTCGAAGGATTTACTTATTTATTCTTTTTCTCCTTCCTCCCTCCCCCAATATATTATACGCACGCCTACGTGGAAAATGGTGGCATTGAGGAGTGAATCGCGTATCTTTTAATCGGCAAAAAATGGATTAATTATAAACCCTACAAGTTATCAAGATAAGTGTTCATTTTTGTATGTAATTTATATATGACATTCCCATGTGATCAAGTGGCCGCGGTAGCCAAGGGGTCTAGGCATCGGATCACGGCTAGCGTGTCATGAGTTCGATCCCAGTACCACTAAAGACCCTCCGTGTAGGGGTACGATGCACGTTAAATCTGTCGAGAGCTCTAACGTACCCCCGTTGGTGTGGTGTGGTAGTTAGGAGAGGGGGGTCCAGCTCAGGTGTCGCCCGCGTCACTTGACCATGGTTCAAATTGCGCTGACCATCGCCAAAAGCTCTCGTGTTGCTAAACAGTGCGACGTTAATATTCACTCATTCACCCATGTGATCAATGGTAACTGTTAAACTTGTTCTTTACTCAGTATTGCTAAGTTAATTATAAAATACATAGTGCAGTACTGATGCATTTATAAGTGTATTTATTTCTTTATATGTCAGAATGTATTTTTTTTGTTTGTTTACTTTCAAAAATTAATATTTTTTAAAAATAATCTTTTGTTTTCGGCCTTTCAATATGCTCGCGCCCTCGTAGAGTTATCACACCCCTCTAGGGGGGTGCTCCCCACAGTTTGAGAAACGCTGTATTAAATAGTTGAATTTCTTAGTGCAACGTGTCATGACCGGGCCACTCAGAAAAGCTCGCAAGTAGCAGGTTGAGTACGCTGCTTTAGTCCCTCACTACATGATATTTTAAGATGTTCGGAGTCCTCAACATTAACTTCTTCATCATTTTCCGGTATTTTTTCATTAACTATGCATGTGGGGATTTTTCGACTTGTAAGGGATGGGGCCAAGTTTTCCGGACTGCTGGGTTATCGAGTGCAAAGTTTTCCGCATTCTACTGTACTTGTAACGGGTTCTAATCTGGTCTTCTACTAATACTCTTATAGAAAATATTCTTTAACTGTGATTTTAGTTTAAAAACCACTTTCCGTAGAGATGACTTGATTTTATGCAAATGTAACTCCTTTTTAAATGCATGTCGTTGAGTGTGCGGGTTAATGGTTAAGCATTGATCGTAAAGTTGATTTCCAAATGTTAGTAAAAGTAAACAGCGACTGTGTGTGGTAGTCACGCATCTTAAGGTTAACATTCGACGGAGAATCCATCAGGAAGGAGTTAAGTCAGTGCTTCTCAAGCTTTCAATATTTGCGACCCAATATTCAATTATAATTTGCATCGCGCCCCCCTTCCATATAAATAACAATGCAGAAATTCCACAATGCTATACTTTGATGCTAAGGTACAATACAACTTTAATCTATTAAGTGCCACAGGCGTAAAAATACGTCTCGTTCAACCCGTGCATTACATTCCACGGACGTACATATACGTCTTACCGGAGTGCGATCTTTTCTGTGCACTGCTATCCCTGAAATAATTCCGAAGGCTTTGGTATGCAATAAAAGGACCTTGGCAGTCTTTGTGAAGGATTTACTTATTTCAGAGGATTTGCTTATTTGCTTATTTTTATTCCTTTTCTTCCATACACACAATGTATCACATACGTGCTCCTACGTGGAAAACGAAGGCATTGGGGAGTAATTCGCCTAACTTTTAATCGGCAGTTAAAGAGATTATTTATAAACAGTACAAATTATTCAGAAAAGTGTTATTTTTTGTATACAATTTTATATATGAAAAGCCCATGGAGTTACTGGTAATTATTAAATTTTTTCTCTTGACTTGGTATTCTTAAATTAATTAAAAAATGCTTTGTACAGTACAGATACATTTATAAGTGTAAATGTAAATTTTATTTTTATTATGTCAGAATGTGCATTTTGTTTGTTTACTTTCAGTAAATTAATAATTTTTTAAAATAATAATATGTTTTTGACTTTCTATTATGCTCGCACCCCCCTCGTAGAGCTATCACGCCCCCCTACAGGGGCGTGCCCTATAGTTTGAGAAACGCTGGGTTAAGTAACCAACCTTGGAACTGACCATACTATCCAGCTTCAAGAAGGATCATTTCCGGAGTCACCACTCCAGATAAATACCTTCCTTAATTTAGTTACCTGATTACGGATTAGGATTTCATATTGCTCCCAGACTTAAGTTATAAAAGTGTATTTCGTAAAGTGCTAAAGATTAAATAAAATTAGCTATTTTATGATCATGTCTTCTTCCTCCTTGAACCCTTTCACACCCACGGCCTTCGGACCGCGACATACTGAAAAGAAAACTGACTACCCGGTAAACTATTTGTGAAATTATACAACAATATTAAATCATATAGCAGCCGATTTGTAGGAAAAAATACCAATAAAATCATACGAGATAGACTGTTCTAAGTAGTCAAGTCGTCGAACTCTTTGGATTTTAAGCATTTCTTTGAACTTTTAGAGAAATATTTTACTTCTTGTTGATAACTTTGGGCATGCAAAGAACTCATACTTTCCCCGGAACAGTCACTGAAGCTGGCATCTGAGTATTTAGAGAATCACCAACAAATTGAAAGAAGGGAAAAGGTTTTATGATTTCCCTATATCATAAAAAACTGTAAATAATTTGTGGCTTTTACAAAGTATCTATAATATAAATTATTTTCAATCGTTTTTAGGATTTTTCATTAAAATAGCATTGGGTGTTCATAAGAATGTATGCTCCTTTAAAAAATTCTAAACTTTTTCAGATGTTTTATGCTTTTTATATCTAGAATTTGCAATCCAATTTCATAAAATTTAAAGCACTATTGACTACATAAAGATAAATGTTGAATTGAAATATGAAATGTAAAGTATCTACATTAAATGAAATATGAATATTTATGGAAAACCTTTGCCAAAAAGTCATCATTATTTTCTTTGGTATTTTTGTAGTTAGTATAGGGTAACTAGTATAAAAAAAATCAGCATAATATCAGGAAATTTCAAAAAGATATAGAAGATATATTTATCATATTTCTATTACTCTCATAAAATACCCGTATAATAAGGAAGTTTCCACAAAGAGTCATCTTTAAATGATTTAATGCTTTTATGCGAAATCACTCAGCATCTTAATGAACTGAATAAAAAACTCTAGGGCATGAACGCGTGAACTATCTCTTTTAATGATGTTTAAAAACATTAAAATATTTATGACGAAACTTTACATCTTTACTAAGGATTCTGAAATGAAAATCACGAAATATTTTCCTCAATTACAAAAACATTTTTAAAACTTAATAACTTGTGAAAAACTCCGTTCCCATTCCAAAAAATGCAACTAAAAATATTTAATGATTATTCAGGAAATAAAACAAGCATTTTTAGGAGAGATTCAATTTAAAAGTTTGGAAAATGCATTTCACTTTTTTTTTATATCCATACAAAACAGAATTGGAAACAATGGAGTTCACCGAATTTATGTGGCTAGATATCAATAATTTAGAAATTTAATTAGTTGAATTTCGAAGCAACGTAGCGTGGAAAACAAAATTTAAAGACTTGATTTCTGAAGTAGAAGGAAAATTGTCTGAAAGAAATGCAGGTGATATTGATCCCACAGTAAAAATTGAAACGTATGGGATAAATAAACGTATGGGATTCCTTACCAAATATTTTTTTATCAATGATAAAACTAGCTAAGGCTTTTTTAACGATGTTTGAGTTCACATATTCGTGTGAAAAATTGTTTTCTTCAATGAACTTTGTAAAATCTTTTAATAGAAATAGACTTGGCAGGGAGTTGACTGCAAAATGTATTGAAACTAATGAATACGAAATATGAAACTAATATTAAAAAACTATCTGAAAACAAACAGCAACAGATTTCTCATTAAATACTTTATAATCAATTTTGTTATACACACACACATATATATATATATATATATATTAATATTTCGAAATGTATATTGTATGTAATTTTCGTTACTTCATGTAATGAATTTTTAACTCCACTAAAAATTTTTAAATCGTCAACCCACGCCCATTTTTTCCCGATAAGCCTATTGAATTTTAAAGATGTTTAGCTTTAAAAATAGTTAGTTAAAAAATTTCAAACTTAACTCTGGTGTAAATGGGCATTAGTGACCCACGAGCTAGTACTAAAAAATATTAATAAAATTTGACACACGTCTCAAAAAGGTTCTCCATCCCTGGGAGTTTCCAAAAATATATTTTTCGAAGAAATTTCGGAGAAAATAGAACACATAATTTTTTTATTCACTTTTTTTTTACTTTAAAATTACAAAAAAAAAAAAAAAAGAAACGAGTCTTACAGTAGTTGCATATGATGTTTAACATCTGACTTGTTATCATGGTAAATACGCAAGTGTTTTTAATCCTGAAAGAAATTAATCGGTTATGACTGGAAATAATTTTCTATCGAATAATTACATCTTTAATGAAAATTTTCTTAAATTAACACAAGGAGTAATGCAGTTTTTTATCAAAAATATTTATTATTATTCAATTTGGGGAAGAGCGGAGACAATAGATTTATGAAAACTAAAGTATGAAACATATACTTGTGATTTCAAAGTATTTACAAATTGTTGAAAAACGGCGTCAATAACTGTACTACTGTTAGTTGTCGAAACATTTCGATTAGTGTTCATTTCGAGCTTGAGTTCATCTTTCAGAAAAGTTATGAGCAGCTCAGCCTCTGGCAAACTGAAGTTAACGTTAAAATCACCACTCAAAATCATGGGAAGCGAGTGATAGTTTTTTTTAAAAGAGCAGAACCACCTTCGGTATACGGTAAAAGTACAAAATGCAGGAAATCTTTTATTTTTTTAAATGTTTGATTCGGAGAAATGTATGCGACCACCAAAATGACAAGACTTGCTGGTATGTGTGGTAGGCGGGCGTCTTAATTGCTACTACAGTTGGACCCGCAGACGAGGGTAGCGAAGAGACACCGTCAAGCGCATGCTTAAAAATTAGAAATATTAGAGAAAATCAAAAATACCCGTTTACTTAATTAGTTAGCTTTTTTTAATCGAGAAATCTTTTTTAATCACAATTAAAAATATTATATTGGCAGTGACAGGAATTAACCTCAAAGTATGAAAATGATAAGCACTTAAATATTTATTCAAATAATTCCATGTTACTTACTCCCATTTTTTTTAAGAATGATGAGCTTTGTCAGACGCTTAACAGGAAATATAATTGTTAATATATAAAGTTTACACATTTATAAATATATCCTCAGATTTCACACACAACGAGCCCTGAGACTTTAAGAAATGATCGTAAGAATCACAAGTTTATTCTGGATGAAGTCTAATAAGACTTGCTGGTATGTGCGGTAGGCGGGCATCTTAATTGCTACTACAGTTGGACCCCGAGACGAGGCTAGCGAAGAGACACCCTTAAGGAGCTGAATTGGTCAAATCAAACAGCGCGCGCTTCCCCCGACTTCCTGTTACGCATTCCCGTCCCTTTTCACAAAATCACTCCAACAAATATCCAGCAACCGAGAGTAAAGATATTACGCATCAAAAAGGGTGAGCAATAATTTACTTATTAAAATTTAGAAGATAATAAATAAATGAAACGGACATTCATTTAAAGTTTTCCATTTGGTCTCTTTAAAATAAAATACTTTTTAAACAACAAGAGATATTACGAAAACTAAAATGATAAATTTTCTTAATTTTTTTCAACATATTCTCGCCTTACTTTCATGTGAAGAGAACTAGGGCCCCACTACCTGCCCCCCCCCAATGTCCGAGAAATTGACCATTACTATAGCGGAGGCTTGGTGGTCTGGACAGGCATAACGTTGGATGGCCCCACACACCTCTATGTCTTTGAAAGAGGCACCATGACTGCTGTGAAGTATAGGGATTAGGTCCTGGAGCCCTATGTGTACCTTTTCATGGGTGCAGTTTACCCTGATTTTACTTTAATGGATGGCAACGCGAAACACATAGGGCTAATTCTGTCCACGAATTTTTTGAAAGTGAGGATATTCTCCGGATGAATTGACAAGCCAGATTTCCTGACCTCAACCCTATTGAACATGCCTAGAACGCTCTGGAAAAGGCAATTGCAATTCGCAATCCCCCTCTAAGAACCCTCCAAGGCATGAAAACAGAGTTGCTGAACGAGTGGGATTTATTGCCACGGAAACTCGTATATATATATATATATATATATATATATATCCCCTTATTTCGGGTATAAAATCACGGTGTGGGGCCTGTTTATCCGAAAGAGGGGGCATACCCCCTATTTTAACCATTTTTTGTTGTTGTTGTTGTATTCTGCAACTGCTGTTTTATACCTTCCGACTTCGATTAGTGTTAAGCATGATCACGTGCGTGTATTTTAATTGTTGAATGGTTATTTTCTTCTTTTTTCACTATATCAGCTATATATACGTTTCAAATTTTATAAAACTCTGTTCAGTAGTTCTAGAAATAATCGCCAACATCAACAAAAAAAAATTCTTAATTTTGAACACCAGTGTAGAGCTTAATTTGCCACTGAAAATTTGCACAATTATTAGAAATCAATATTCAGGGATTCGATGCATAACAATGCTCAATGTCTCTTTTGTGGTCAAATTCTGAGTCGGTTTGTCAACTTTAGAAAAAATAAATTTTTTTTTTATTTAAAAAATACATTACGATGAAATTTTACAAATTAATTCGTTTATTCGATTTGATTATTTTATGTGATATCACTCAGAATGTGAATGAACGACATGAAAAACTTGAAGAAAATGGTCTAATTACATTGATGATGTTTGAAAACATTAAACAAATATTTATGACAAAAATTTACATCCTCACCAAAGATTTGAAAATTATGAAATATTTTCCTCGGCTACAAAAGAATTTTAAAAACAATTTTTGAAAATACTGTTGGGATTCAAGAAAATGCAACTGAAAAATATTTTATCATTACATAGGATGCAAAAAAAAAGTTTTTCAGAAAGGATATAATACATTTTGGAGTTTGGAAAATGCATTCCATTTCCATTTATACCCACATTAAGTCATTCAACTACTTGCGACAAATTTTTTTAAAAATAAAATGGAGACATGGGGATTTTTTTTGTGGATTTTAGATTTGTTTAGTACATTTTAAGAAAAAAATGTTAAAATTAAGAAGAGAAAAAGAAAGTATTATTACTAAAATGGGAAAAAATTGCTAAAAATTTACAGAAAATAACATAAACGGGGCCCATTTTGTATCAAAAGTTTACGAATAATTTTCAATTTTTCAATTTTGATGTGTTCCTTTGCTATTCCTTTTTGAAATAACTTTCAGGATAAGAGATATTTTAATTCTTACGAAATCCAGAGCACTTTATCTTAGTTATTATATGAAATTGCTTAAAATAACAGCAATTATATTAACATAAGGTACTGTAAATTTTGTAATAAAACAGTGATTGTTAAGTCTCGCGGTTAAAACACTTCTACTATTATACAGAACATACATAAAAAATTTCAGTTAATTATTTTCAAATCTTTTTTAGCAATCGATGTCCCTGTTTGAACATTTTCAAAAAAACACAATTTGAGTAAAAAGCGTTTTAAAGTATGATACCTTGCTTAAAGTAATGGCATTTGCTTTTTTTACTAAAACAGTTGTAGTTTTTGTTCTAGTGAACGTAAAATAATAAACGGTATTTTTATAAAGCTAATAAAATGTTCTATAAAACAAAATCATAAAAAAATTCTCAATTTTTGGCAAAATTCACAATTTTAGGGTAGTCCGATACCTTAAGAAAATAGAGACAGTAGCATTACCGAATTGATGAGGTTAGGCATGAATGAGTTAGAAATGGTGTCAGTTGAGTCTCAAAGCGGCGTAGAGTAGAAATATAAACTCGAAAGCTTGATTTTAGTTGTAGATAGAAATATTTCTTAAAATAGGGGAGATAAAAATTATCCTCACCAAAAATAAATAAAAATCAAACGTTTGTGATATTTTTACCCAACAATTTTCTATGAAGAGCTTGTTAATGCTCTTTTAACAGTGTTTCGTTCATCAGATTCGTATGAAAAATTGTTTTCTTTAATGAATTTTGTAAAATCTATCAACACATATAATTGGAAATGAACTGAAAGCCAAATGCAATAAAATGACAAATACGGAATAATTAAGAAAGGAAAATAAGCAACAACAAATTTAACAATAAATACACTTTGGTATTTACTTTTTCATACATATACATATCTGTAATTTACCTTGATTTTTTATTAATGTCGCCCTTTGAAGCTACATTAGGGTTATTGGTGAAGAACATCGTTATTCTGAATCTCGGTCAATTGACAAAAAAAGAGCTGGCACAATTTTCTTTCCATATATGTAATTAGGTTTATTAGAAGTTTTCATATTTGTGCTCTCTTTATTTTTATTTATTATCTATTTTGTTTATTCAAATGCTCTGTGCAGTGAGTGAATATTAACGTTGCACTGTTCAGCCTCACGAGGGCTTTTGGCGACGGACCGCGTAATTTTGAACCATGGTCAAGTGACGCGGACAACACTTGAGCTGGCACACCCCCCTCTCCTAACTACCACACCACACCAACGGGAGGACGTTTGAGCTCTCGACAGATTTAACGTGTATCGCGTACCTACACGGCGGGTCTTCAGTGGTACTGGGATCGAACTCATGACTTGCTGGCCATGATCCGATGCCTTGACCACTTGGCTACCGCGGCCTAATACTCTGAGCAAAAGCCTCACTAAGCATAGTGTCATCCGGTACGGTAATTCGTCCTATAATCAATTTTAAAAAAATTTTGAATTGTCGACCTTTGTTTTGGTTCTTTATTTGAAAATATTGTAAAACAAGCTGGAATTGTAATGTTTTTTATAAAATTTTAAAAGTAAGATATATATATAAATATATATAAACAAAATATATATAAATAAATATATAAAATAAATATATATAAAAGTATATATATATATATATATATAAAGGCTAAGACTTGCCATGTTTTTCTGCTTACAACTTTTCAATTTATAGGTATTGACTTTAGCTCCCCCCCCCCCTGCCTTCTCAAAGACTTAATGACCCTTAATGACCCACGGGCTGCTATTAAAAAATAAGAAACGAAATTCGACCCGTTTCCGAAAAACATTCGCCATCTCTGTACTGTAGCTCTGTGTATAAATATGTTGTAATTTTGCACTGTGTTTAAAAGGAACAAACCTATAACGATGAGAATAAAGTTTTCGTTCTATTGTCAAAAAATAAAATAAGTGCCGCTGGCTAAAATTCTTCAAAATGTTTTCAAAAGCTGAAGTCATAAAGCTCTTGGTCTGTCGGAAGCGATTTTAGTTTTATCTTTGCAAAGTTAGGGAATTTAAAAAACAAGGGCATAGCTGCCGCCGTATCAATGATACGGGGCCCCAACATGAGTAACATTTTGAAATTTTCAATTAAGTTTTATTAATGTGATCATTTTTACTTAGTTTCCAAAAATGGGTGCTCGTGGAATTTTGATGCAAGACCCAATCAGGACTATCTATATCAGTGTTAAATGCAATCTATATTAGCCCTCTTGGCCTGGTAGTAACTGAGTTGTCAGGAAAAAAAACTTATTTCTTTAAAATTTGTATTTTGTTTTTTCAGACTGTATTATAACTACTTTAAAAATTTTAGGTCAATTTATGAATGATCTAATAATATTTCGCTCCAAATTAAAATACAAATCATTAGGAACTAATATAATTTTTTGTAAAACGAGAATATATTATTTGAGCTTTAAGCTGAATGCATTCCTTAATAAATCAGATTGAAATAAATTATAGTTTTAAAAAAAACTAAAAAACACCCTTTTATAGTTATTCGAACTAAGTTGTAACTTAATCTTTTAGTCACCAAATCTGGAAATTGGATCTGAATTAGTCACCAGATGCGGAACGGGATCTGAAAATGGGAAATTGTTAATCCTGATCAGGACAATGGAACAAAATTATTAAACTATTGTATTGTCATCGGTCCTGGACAAGTGAGCAAAATTTCGAATTAATCTGACCTTTTAAAGGGGGTAAAAATTGAGTTCAAAGATTCCGTTAAATACAAGTGAAGCTTATAAAAGGGTTTTAAAAATAAACATGTAATATATGAGTGTGTATGTGTTTGTGTTTCTTCCGAACAGATCATTAAAAATTAAATATATTTTAATCATTTTAAATTTCATATCACATTAATTATTAACATTTAAGAATAAAATTCTTCGTCGTTAATACAACTCCCTTGCAATAAAGATTATAGTTTTATTATTAAAATTATTTTCAATTATTTTCAAACATGTAGGTAAATTTAAATAATTTTTCTTGTTTAAAAAAATACTGAATAAGATATTATCCTTCTAATTTTGTAAGGTAGAACATATTTTTAAAGGAAAATTTAAATTTTACTCTCAAACAAATATCAAATTAAATTGCAAGTTTTAGGAAAAATTTATCGATTCTTCACAATTCCCCACAAAGAAAAGAAGTTTTATAGTCTCAATTCTTTTTCTATTTTACTCTTATTTTCTTTAAACTGTCTGGATTCTAACGGCGCGACAAAAACGAAAGAAAAACTTTAAAACAAGCAAGCTTGTGTATGTAAACACTTCGCCATTTTTTTTATTTTTATTATTATTATTGTTCAATTTTGAAGTGATTGTCGAAATGGTTGGATGCACAGGATGTACTCCACATTTTTTCTATCATTCCCTGCTTAAAACGTGCGAAACCTTATTTTGTGTCGGATGTTTGTAACGGAAACAATTCCATGATAGTTTTCTCAGAAAACGCTTTGCTTTAACTTTTGGCCGCAACTTTCCCATAATTAGAGTACAAGGGGAGGTTTTTCTGAATGTTTACAGACACGTTTGATGCGTTTGAAGAATTTGCATGCACATCAATCTATTATTTTTTTCCCTCGAGTACCTTAACGCAATTTATGTTTAACTTTTTGTTTAGGTATCGAGGATGCTCCAATGCGTGAAATCAAAACTAATTACCCGTTCAGGACTCTCTTCGTTCAGGGTTTTCGTGGATCTAAGTGTATGGTTATTTCGAAATGCTGTAGCTTTGAATTTACATGCAGTAAAGTTAGTGGAAGATTAGGTGAAGAGTAGAAACAGACAAAGGAGGGATTTTAGGGGGGGGGGGGTAAACATACGATATTAATATCTATCGATGGTATAGTTTTTTGCTGATATACTATATATAATGTTTATCACGTAATTTTAGTTATTTTCATGCTGCTTAACCCGTCTTTGCATGAATTATTTTTTTGTGTGTGAAATAAATCAGGATGATATAATTCATTCTCTAGATCTGAAGTGGGCAGACTTTTCCAGGGTACGGGCTACCTCTAATCTTTTCAAAGTGTTGCGGTAGATTCAATGGCGTAGGTGTGGTGAAATAATAATATAATACGGAATATGTGTACTTACTTACATAACTAACATAAAAAAAACTCACTTTTAAAACCATGCTTAAAGTAAAACGTAAGATACGAACTTATTTTAAAAAAAGCCTCAAATATAATAATATCAAATGATGCATTTATTATCATACAATTCAAAAAACATTAATAAAACATTTTCATCAAAAGTTAGTACTCATAGTTATAGTCAGTAGAAGACTTAGTATGCACACTATCAGGCAATCTGGAATATTTCGGTATATAATTACTCTTTGTTTATCTTCAGGTGGTCACCTTAAAATGTTTTGGTGGTCTACCGGTCGATTGCGATCGACTTAACGCCCGCCCTTGCTCTTGATTAAAGGAAAAATGCATAAAAAAATCCTAGTATAAGTATATAATATAAAACAATTTAAAAACAGCATCTTAAAAATATACATCATCATGATGTTTGCATGTTAAGGAGAATACAAAATAAATGAAAAAATGTTGTTGTTGTTGTTACTAATGCCACTTGTCTGACGTAGTCAGATCGAGGCCCACGAAATTCATCATGGCATAGGGCTTGAATGTACGCCTGTCGTTAGCCGTAGCTTTGAGCACCATGCAGGTGACAGTACTATTTGGCTCGGTTCCACCCCAATTTTGAGGGAGAACACCCTGGGAGTGGTCAGGGACCTCCCACCTCTCTTCCCCTTCCACCAACCTCACGAGAGGACTTTCGGCTCGCCGGCTATTTAGAGTACCCCCATGCCGCGAAGGCACTATACATTTACAAACATCCATGTCTTCTCCGGGATTCGAACCCAGGCCCTACGGCACAGCAGCCAGCGTCGCTAACCACTATACCGGATGGGCGACACAATGAAAAAAAATGAATGAAAAAATAATATAGCTTTGTACAATTTGTATTCCTGATGATAATTAAAAACCAATTATTAATATTATTATTCTAATTTCATTTGCATCATGATACTTGACGTCACAATTTTCGTTATCAAGGCCACCTTCTGATAGCCAACCGCCTTTTAACTGCTCCAAGTAATCTTCAATGTCCTTCTCTTCTAAATTTCTCATAAAAAATAAAATAAGTAAAAGTGTTTTCGTATACATTACGTATAAAAATTGTTCGCATGCGTGTAAAAATTCAATAAGTCCTTATTGCTGAAAAAATAATTGTGTGGAAATAAAATTGCTTTGTACGTGTGAGTAAAGAAAAAGATTTTATATAATAGTATTGAATGTGTTTGTGTGTAATAGTATTTTATATAATTGTATATAGATTCCGTAATAACGTATGCGTTGTTTGAATTCTAAGGAGAGAGAGGGGGGAAACACAAAAGTTTAAACTGAGCACCCAAAAAAAATGGTCTTTAAATCGTATATATATATAACTTGTTTTTGTGCTTACGAGTAAGTTTGATCATCTAGTTTTATTGCATCGATTTTAACTCTATCCTAGTAAATGCTCGTAGGCTATTAAATTTTATCGTTATATATTAATAGTATTTGTGTATTTTGTTTGTAATATTTACATTTCTCTTAATATTCCTTCCTTTCCCAATGACCCAGTGCGTAGAGGCAAATTACAGGTGAAGGTTGACTGGTCGCAAAACTTTGTTTGAACCAGCAATTTTGGTTCTTAAGGCCAAGAGTTTGCTATTGTACTACTGTGGCTAATACTTCTTACTATCTTGACTGGTTATACTTAGAATTATAGTTATTTGTATATATTTACGGATTATTGTATATATATATATATATAAGTTTTCTTGAAAAATGTAAAATAGAGTAAAATGGTTTATCGATATCCAATTTCACGAAATTAAAATAAATTCATAATGAGAACCAATAAGGAGTGAATAATTAGTTATTTCACCAGAATTATAAACTTTTAAATACATACATGAACCTGTAATTTCTCTAATTACCTCATCCAACGAATTTTTTTCCCTTCTATTCAAGACCACATCTAATTTTCAGCAGCATTAATATTGAAAAAAAAGTGTGGCTTAAATTCAAATAAATACGGTATATATATTATTTTCTATTATAGAGACAGAAATCAATAGAACACTTAAGATAAAGGAAACTTAAGAAAAATAGACACTGGAATTTTAAAAAACAGGTATTGGAAATTTTTAAAACAAATTATTGGAATACGGTTTCTGTGCAGCATTATGAACATAGCTGACTTAGGGCAGCTCTTATATATAAAATAATTTACATAAAGGTGGGGGTTAAGGGGTCTCAGGGGTGTTAAAAATGTTTCGAGAGCACAAAATATGAACAATTTTCGACTAGAAATAATTCTTTGAGGTTAAAATGAAATAATTTGATTCTTTTACACATTTTTTATAAAGGAATAAAGTTTCAAAAAAGTATAAAATGTCTAAAATGTAATCATAATTTTAAAAATGATAAGCACATAAATATAAGAAAAAATTTTGTAAGAAACAAATAGTAAGTTTTACGACGCGCATGATATTTTCTGAAATAATAATTCTAATTACTAGCAATAAGTTGATTTATAAAGTCAAATATATCCTTATTAGATGGTAGCGATTAGATATAAAAAGAATAAAAAATAATATTTTTTAAAAATAAAAAAAGTAAATTTTTAAAAAATTTTTCAAAAAATTTAATTTTTTTGAAATTTTTAAAAAAATTACAAATATATAATACTATAAATAGCTAGGATTTAAAGATTATGATAGAGTTTATAATTCTGTAAAGTTTTATGCATCAAAGTATGATAGTTTTTGAAACGCAATGCGCGTAAGTGAAAAAAACACAAACTGAGAAAAAAGGCTTTAAAGTTTTAAATTGAATTTGAGAAAATAAATTTTAAAACTTACATGCTAAAATGCTCCAGGATCATAGGATATGCCTTCCTGTTGCTCAAACAGCTCAATTTCTGTACTCTTTTTAATTTTTTTATCTCTCCAAGCTTCAAACGATGACGTTGAGCTCCTCTTTCTTGACGTAAAGATTCGACGATTGTCACGTTCAGCCAGGGACACACAAACATTTTTGTTAATTTTTAAGCCAAATTTCTCTAAAATAGTAATAAGTATTTGATTTCCATCATTAAAAATGCTGGTTGCTAGATTTGCAGCAATCTCTGCAATCTGAAGGTTAGAATCAATCGTCTTCGAACAAAACTTCCAGATTAATGAATTTAAACTTTCATTAGGATTCTGTGTCTTACCTCCTAACCATTTCTTCAGGAGTGCCAGATGAGATAAGTCTGCAAATACAGGCTTAATTACATCTCGAACAGCTTTCGCAACTGAGGGTTTGTGTTTATAATTTTGTAAATTATTATTAATTGCGGCATTATACTTACACTATGTATTTGGATTTGTAGGACAAAATCAGTGCATCGGTTCATCATCGGTGCTGCAAGAATGACCCCAAACAGCCCAAATGGCTTTCCGCATTTCCTTTACACTAGTAGAATTGCATCGAATAGCATTACCATAGTAATGCGCAAGCTTATCAATTAAACTGTCAGTTAACCTACCTTTACCGCCTATAGTTTTACCATCAGATAATTTCTTCTTACCATATACTAATTTAAGCTTCCTAAGCCTTGTACCCATTCTCTTTTGCTTTTTCTGAATGCATCGCCGTATGGATTGTTTTCAGAAAGGGCATTGAATGTTTTTGTGTCGCCATCTCCTATGTAGTTCGAATATTTCAGGTTGTGAAGCTTTTCTGATCGATTAAAAATCCTCAACATCCCGTCAACCTCCATCTTACCAGCAGAGCCAGAATAATTTTTTCTACGTGAAATCTTATGCGCTCTTTTCCATTTATTGTACTTGATACCAAACTTTACCCCTTTATAACTGTCGCTTCATTTGCAAAATGAGGACAACACTTCCCTATCCAAAACCTTACCTGTTTCGGCCCCATTAGAGTACATACTCCAATCAACGATGAATGTCCTCTCGTCTTCCAGGTCCCATCACCACTTACCGTTAAAATGTTATCAGGTAACGAAGAATTTTCTTCGACAGCTGCCCTGTTCATGCTTTCTTCGGCGACTTCCTTCATAACAAGTGAAAGTTTATTATTAATAACATCATATGATTTTTGTTCAACAGGATTAAGAAGACTCATTACAGAACAAAAAGTTTTTAATGACTCTAAACCTTGACCTATGCATCTCATTGCTAAAATAGATCTTCTGTTAATTTCTGGAGCATTATTTTTATTCCCAATGTTTTCACAGCTTGAAAAAGTACAAATACTCCCACAGTTTTTACAATGTATTTCAAAATTCGAACATAAACCACAAGTGGATTTTTCATTAATTGTTAATGGTTTATGACATTTTAAACAGCATGATACTGACAAAATAGAGCTAAAGGTTGAAATAAAATCAAAAATACGATATTCTTTGAAGTTTTCACTTACCTTAACAAGATTTGACTTTAATGAAGTCTGAATTCCTGAAAGTTTTTTACTAGAAGCATTTTTCATTTCGGCACACTTACTTGTACTTTTCAATTCTGCACACTTCCTCGTATCTTTCATATCTGTAACATGTGAGTCACTTACCTTTAAATATTTATTTCCTCTAAATCTTTTGTTGGGGCGATTGCCCAACGATTTTTTCAGAATAAAACAACACATATCTTCGATTTAGATAAGCGTTTTAAAAAAACGTGTACTAAAGTAAACACAACAGAATCAAAACACGGCAGAATGAATGTGTTGAGTTGCAGGCTTCCTTCTGATCAACTCAAGCGCTTAAAATATTTCATGAGGCTTATTAAAAACAGAAAAATGAAAGGTATGCATAAATTTAAAAATAAATGGGCGTGGCATCTGTCCATTTAAAAGTTGTTATGACTAAATTGCTGTTTGCAATTTTTTGAATAACTTTCGAAGTTTTTAGAGTATTGTCACGTGGTTAGTATCAAAATGTTCAGAAAAAAATGAAGAACAAGATATATTTTTTTCGAAAATTCGAAAAAAAAAATTGTTAACACCCCTCAGACCCCTTAACAAGCTTTGAGGTTAACCAATCTTGCCCCTTTCTGTTTACAATACTGAGCGAAATCCTATTGAAAGTAATGGATAGAATTTCTGAATCCATTATAAGAAAAAAGGTTACTTAACTAAAACGGCAGTCAAACATGTATATTTCGCGCTGAATATGTGAACAACAAACAAGTTATTGCCAGATGCTGGATTCAAATACAAATTCAAAGCATAGTATTATTGGCTGAATTGTAGCAGTAAAGAGAATAAAATTATTAGTACTAAAATAACTACCCAAAAGTATAATTTATAAGTTTAAATCTGAATTGCTAAATACCATAATTTTTTCAGCATGCGAATAAAAAATGTGTGATTCATTAAATGTTATTCTGTTAAATAATTGCTTTATTCCTAAAAGTTCAACTTTGAAAGAACTCTCTTTCAATGATAAAAATTTTAGCCCAATTTTCATAATCAAAAGGAAAAAATCCATGAAATAGCATAGATATACCAATATGACCCCTTCACCAAAAGTGATGTAGAAACCAGCTGCACTGAAAAATCGATCAAAAGGTTAGATAATTGCTTTAATGAAGACGAAAAGAGTCCCAATACATTCTAAATATCAGGTAAATTTGTTTTTTCCTGTTTTTAATTCCGTTGTAAAACTAACCCACCATTGAAAGAGCCCTAACAGGTTTTTCTGTCAGAAACCCTTGAGCAATTGTATGAGTCAATCATTCAATGATGGTTCGATGTAAGAAGAAAATTGACAATCAACAAAGTATATATAAAGAGGGAACAATTCACACTCTCTAGTATTAGGAGATTTTAATTAAATACAGGGGTAAAGGTTTTTTTTAAAAGTTATTATGCAATGATTTTATGCAAGAATTTTCGAATAAATTCAATTATCACCATTAAATTTCTATAAGCAGGTTTATTTTTTTCTTATAAGATGTTGATGTTATACTTCCATTGTTCTCTGATAACTCAAACTGTTATAATTGTATTTCTATAAAACTTTTTGAACTTGATACTTATATTATTTTATAGAATATATACGAATTTATATACACGAAATATTTCTTATTGTACGAATATTTTTTGAGTTATGGACTGTTATTTGAATAATAGTCTCATAAAGAGAGAGTATCACATTTCTTATAATATATGTTCGATCAGCTCTAAAATTTTTAAATTTTAACAAAACATTAAAATTTTATTAGATTTTCTAGATAAGATCTAATTTGCTTTAGTAGTATTTTTACTGATTTAAACGCTTATTACTTTTTCTCTAATTGCAATTAAGTTTTTCTAAAATATTGCTACAATTTCTTTACGATTGTAATTTTTGTAAAATTTAGGTAATTTTTCTAAAAATATTGTTAGTTAAATATTAGTATTTATAGGTGTTGATTCCTAAAAAAGGATTTATAATGTTTTAGTATACTTACATTTAAAAAAGTACTCCGAACGTGTTCGGATACCTTTAACTCTTGAAAACCAAAGCAAGACCACGAAAGATTTCGGTCACAATGTTGAAGATCAACAGGGAGAAAATGATGCGTATGAATCATACGTGAAGTGTGTATCAACCTTTTTGGGAATTTGGGGGGGGGACTGAAGAGCACTCAAACTTTGAGTAACGACTGCAGGACTAATTCCTACATGAAACCAGAACTCCCACGAAGAGATGTAGAAAGGGAACAAACACCTGGAGTAGTTCGGAAATCGTACAAAAGGAAGGGAAAGACTTTGTGACGGATCTATACGCGTCCTTATACTAACCCTCTTGGGAAATCATTGGGGCTATCAAAATTTATCAATCTTCTCCTAAGAAGAAGGCGTGATATGCAAATTAAGTTTATTATATATAGTTCTAGTTCGCGAATTAAAAAGAGTTAGTGAATTAAAAAGTGAAGAAGGATAGATAGTAGAAAGTTAGAAGGCTAGTTAACAAAAGGTAACAAGAGAGATAAAAGATAAAGAAACCACAAAAGGTTAGAAAGGCCCTGTGATAGATTAAACACAGGAAGTTGATATTGATAAATTAAACCTTAATTGATTAGAAGACTGACTACAGTTCAAGTATTGTCACCTTCATATTACGTTTCATATTTATAGTATTAAAGAACTTAAGTGGCCAATAATTACCAATCTACCGTGTAAAGTAATATTGAGGAGAAGACTTATTATTATAAAGGGGTTATTAGATGTATTCTCCCAAAACGCGACTCTTGTCCCCTCCCTCTGTTGACTGATTGGAACATCCTAATTATTGTGTTGCGTTGAATTGTGTTTGAGATGGTTACAGTGCTAAATAAAATAATTGAAAATTACCATGTCGAATAATTCTTCACTTCCTTCCACACCTCTAGCCGTGTCACAGGTCAGACGGGAAGGAGGATTATTACGACTTCATCTATTGAAATATTTTTTTATCCAATGGGGCTGTGGATTGGTACTTTTACCATTGCAGACCTAGTACATCCCCAGGAGCTGGCATCACTCTTCAGTGCAGCACCATATAGATGGTTACTAATCACCGCAGGTAATTTTGAAGCCCAGTTTCCTCCACAGAGTGAGGCACCTGAACTCTGACGAGGTGAACCTGTACTAGGATTTAGTTTTGTCGAAAGCGCCTAAGCCAAACAGACACTCTACAGACAGATCTTTTGCATGCCATATAATCATACGACATGGATGCTGTCGATTTTCTGCATCACGAAAATCCACCGACTTGAGCCGGCGTCGAAACCGCAACCTTGGGTGCAGAAGGGCAGCGACAAACCAATCACGCACCCAGCCGGCTATTGAAATATAATAGAACTCTCCTAACATATAGGTAAAAAGGAAGCGTCGATGGAGGGTTGCTTTCAAGTGCAGATTCTGTTTAATGTATTGTAAAATTGCAAATTATAAAAAATAATATGAACTATATGCTATAATTTGAAATACTTGCTTTACATTTCGCTTCTCAATCGGTTAAAAACTTTCACTTCTCTGTCCAAAAACATTTTGTAGCCATTCGTGCTATTTTAACAGCAAAGTGAATAGTAACAAAAAAAAAATGTTCATGAATTCCTGCTGCAATTTCTGTTTTTTTTTTTTTTTTTTTCCTTTTTTTTTCAATACATTTTTAAATTAGACCTGATCATTAAAATTCAGAAATGAGTAGCTATTTATAAAATAAACTTGAAAACCATTGATTAAGCATGAATTTATTTTTATTGACAAAATTGTTTGATGTTTTGAAAACTCCCATAAATATGTAAGTTTATTAAAAAATATGCAATTAAAATATAATGAATAATTCGGATTTTCCTCTTTAATAAAGTATAAACATTAGTAATTGATCTGGAAAGAAAGAAAACTGGATAAGTGTTAATTAATTTAATTTTGATACAGTTGTTCACTGTATAAAAGGGGAGTAAATATTTTCTTAAAAACGTTTTAAGATTTCTCAAAGCTCTTTATTAATACCCCTTCCCTTAAAACCTTATATTATATCAAGATATCGAGAATCTTAACAAATATTAAATTAAATCAATAGAACTTTATTTGTTGTTTTCAAATGAATATTTCCGAAACTTCAATCTGAGGTTATGAAAAAGCATTCGAGACAAAGACTTTTAACTTTGAAATAAAAATCCTCTTATTAGCTCGAAATTCTCAACAAAGATCATGATTGTTATTCTTGATACTATTCAAAGTAAGAATTATGTGTTTTTTTATAAAGTCTCTCTCTCTCTCTCTCTCTCTCTCTCTCTTTCTTCAGAACCATCTCTAATTGCAACGCTCACAGCTGTTGCATCACGAAAGGAACCAACTTTCAATCATTTCAATATTGAAAACTCTCAATAATCATACAAAAATTAATTATTTATTATATTTTCATACGAGATCCATGCGCAGGAATTTCATCTATTCCACCCCCAGTTTTTCCCTCTCTCTTGTCTTTGGATTTGAAATAATTTTCTATGTTAGTTGTGTTTTGTGTGTGTATGGTAGTTTTATAGGTTTTGTATAGACATAAAATTATTTTCAATATTCTGTCATTCAAAATATTAATCGGAAAAATAAGGAGGGGGAGGGGGAACATAATATCTACGACGAAATGGTGTATTTCAAGAATAAGAAAATAAAATCAATAATATTTTTAATTTTTTTCTTTATTTTCAATATTTCATTTTAGAATAATGTACTATATATAGCCAAATTTGTGTACAAATGTTTTTGAAAGAATAAAAATTCAGTGGGAAAAAAAGAAAGAAATACAATACTTCATTTCAGAGACTTCAAAGCATCAAATCAATTACTAGCGAGTGAATTTATAAAAATAGACTTTAAAATGAACTGAAAATTATCGACATTTTCTGCTCTGTATTTTGTCTCTTTGAGTTGGGGGGAGGATTCCCTAACTTTTGACGCTATAATTTTTAGACCTTTTTTCCTTGAAAGATGGGTTTGGAAATATTTCACGGCAGCGAATGAAGAAAGGCATTTAAGTACCAGACCATATCGGGAATAAACATTATTTAGGAGAAAAGTGATTCCAATTAAGGTATCCGACTACTTGCGACAACTTATTTAGTATATTTTAAGAAAAATATTCCAAAATTAAGAAGAGAAAAAGAAGTTATTATTACTAAAATAGGAAAAAAAATGGTAGAATTTACAAAAAATTACATAAACGGGACCCATTTTGTACAAAAAGTTTATGAACAAATTTTCAACTTTTCAATTTTGATGTGTTCTTTTGCTATTCATTTTTAAGGTATCCGAACACGTTCGGAGTACTTTTTAACAAAATAGCATACTAAAACATTATAAATGCTCTTTTAGTATTCAATATCAATAAATATTACTATTAAACTATCAAAATTTAAAATAAATACCTGAATTTTACAAAAATCACAATTATAAGTGAAATTTTAGCAATATTTTTGAAAAACTTCAAAGCAGTTAGAGAAAAAAAGTAATAAGCATATATTAGTAAAAGTATTACTAAAACAAATTAGATGCATTTATCTAGAAAATGCATTAAAATTTTAATTTTTTATTAAAATTTGAAAATTTTAGAGCTGATTGAGTAAACATTATAAGAAATGTTACATTTTTTATGAGACCATTATTTAAATAGCAAGCCATAACTCAAAAAGTATTCACACAATAAGAAATATTTTAGTACATTCTCTAGAAAGTAACATAAATATCAGGTTCAAAAAGTTTTATAGAAATACATTCGTAATATTTTGAGTTATCAGACTCGCCATGATAGATTTTGAGCAATTTAAATGCCCACTTCTGGTAGATCAAAAACCTACTTATGGTTTTTCTAATTTTATAAAATTAATTGTAACTTGGCCTCTAGGTAGAGTAGAAACGAAACAAAGTATATTTCGTAAAGTCAAAAGATAACTTTTTTAAATAAAATAAAAAACTAAAATATCTGTCTTGACTGAATTTGATCATTTTCAGCGTGTTCGGATACCTTAAAATGACTTCCAGGATAGCAGATATTTTAATTTTTACAAAAACTAGAGCACTTTATCTTAGTTATTATATGAAATTGCTAAAAAAAACAGGGATTATATTAATATTAGAGACTGTAAATTTTGTAGCAAAACAGTGATTGATAAATCTGAAGGTTAAAACACTTCTACTATTATACAGAACATACACAAAAAATTTCAGTTAATTATTTTCAAAACTTTTTGAGCAATCGCTGTCCCCATTTGATCATTTTCAAAAAAACACATTTCGAGTAAAACACATTTTTAAAGTATGACATCTTGCTTAAAGTAATGGCATCTGCTTTTACTAAAACACTCTTAGTTTTTGTTGTAGTGAACGGAAAATAATAATTTTGGTATTTTCATAAAGCTAATAAGATGACCTATAAAATAAAATCCTAAAAAAAATTGTCAGTTTTTTTGCAAAATTCACAATTTTAGGGTAGCCCATAAAGGTTCCTATTCTTTTCTTATGGTAACATAAAAAGAGCGGTATAAAATCTAAAACATTTTTAAATATTTTATAGAAATTTAATTTTTAACTTTGATTGTTTTTATTCAATACGAATAAATATTTTTAAGTATCATATTGGATATTTAAATGCTTTGAAAATTTAAGGTAGTTAAATGTTGCTAATTTTCTTACAAATAGGAAATAAAATACTGCATTTATAGTAAAAATAAGTAAATAACAAAACATATTTAAAAAGAAAAAAGTGTCAGTTTCTATTGCATAGATTTTTTCCCCCTGCAATTGTAATTGATAGCACTTCTTTAAAAAAATTTTACTATTTTTAATATGTCATTCTGCTTAGATTTGTTATTTTTATATTAAAACAAATTTCTTAGCACAATTTACTATTAGAAATTTATGTAACTCTGCCTTTTTGTAAAACAATTTCTTAAGCTTGACACTTAAACTAAAATATGTACTATTTTTCTAAGAATATTTCAAATGTGTTCTCATTATGGGGAAAACGTTTGAAATTTTTATCGAATTTAATCAAATCAGTTTTTAAAACAAAAAAAATAAATAAAAGATTTAATGATGCAAATTTGGATCTCAGAAATTTCGTTTTTAGTTAATAATGTATTGGATTACTTTTAAAATATTCTAATAATCATAGACAAATCAAGGTACCTAATAATTTCATCAACATTTATAGGTTTCAACGTTTTTTTTTCTTCTTTTTCTGTTTATATTCAAATTACTAATACGAAAAACATTATTAACATCACAGAAAACCGTTGAAAGAAAACTGGTTTGAAGATTATTTAGTGTTTTAATAAAGAAATACAAACACAAAAACAAAGAAAGAAAGAAAAATCTTGTCTTTTCTTTTATGTAATTACGTATAAATGAAGTTGTTTTAAACCAAACCACAAATCGATTTACGCTAAATAACTATTCGTTTTCTACGAAGTAAACTCTTACCATAAAATTATTCTTTTTTTCTTTATTTTTTTAAAAAAGTATTGTTATAACACTGTATTATAAAACTATATGCCAAAACACTCAATGCTTAAATATAAGTATATTACAAACTATAAACCCAATCTCAATGTCTAAAATTTCTCCGAAACCTCTTCAAAGTAAAGTAAATAAGTAACATATAAAAATAAAAATATTTATACCTGAAAGTATTATAACAAACTAAGGGGCTTTTATGTTATTATTTGAGGTGAAAAAAATTCAACCTAACTCAAAATAATTTGTTCAACCTGTGTGTGATAACTTCCTTTTCCCCGCAACTATTTCAAACAATTTCACCGTAATTCTAAACCATGAATCTTACCTTTACAGAAAAAAGCATTGTATACAATTTCTTATGTAGGTCTACAGACTGGATATATTTGAGCCTAGAGTTATGGTAGACTGACTACCTGTTGAGAACACACTACAATTTCTAGTCATCAATCATTGAATCTGACAGATGTAGAAAGGAAATGGCCATTAGTGCGTTTATTCTTGCTTTGATAGCCTTACCAGAAAATACCGTTAAGATATTCATCCCTTTTATTTTGGGGATTTTTTTTTTTAAACAAAATTATAGAGTCGGCTTGCGGGTTGATGAAGGACACAGCCAGCTGCGAGAATTGGTGTGAATCTCGGTTCGCGCGAACTACCATTTGGCGGCCACTGCTGTTGGTCATCCCATCCAATTTTCCTACCTTCCCAACCTTCTTTCAGTCACACATAATTCACTTTTTTTTCCTTTCGAATCGTCTCAATAGAATTATTTCGATCCGATCATGCACATAATTTCGAGGAACTACGCATATATTTTTATTACTTTTTTTGTCTAGGTTCGGAGAATAATTTTTCAAAAATTGATTTTCAGAATAAATTTATAGTTTTAAAGAACATAAATAGGCTTAAAAAGTCATAATTATTAAATAAATAAAATGTACCACTCTTTGTTTTTGGAAAAAATATTATTTTTATCAAATTTTAGAAAATTTATATTTTTAAAGTTAAGAAAAACGCCATAAATAAAAATAAATTGCACATTATGCAATTTTAATTCCATTGGCGTACTTCTTGATCCTTCTGAAGTGTCACAAACCCCAGGTAAAAAAATATTTTAAGAAATAAATATTTTATTAGCATTTAAATTTGATATTAATTATTTTCATCAAAGTTACTGCATGTTCTAAGGTAAAAATGGCTGTAAAATGTGATTAAATGTAGGTGTCTTAAACCTGCAGTTTGTTACACTCTGAGGAGCCCATAGCATATCTATATATATAAAGGAGAAAAGCGACTCACTCACTGACTGACTGACTGACTAATCACGAAATCTCTGGAACTATTCCACCTACAGACTTGAAATTTGGTAGACATGTTCCTTTGATAGAGTAGACATCAGCTAAGAAAGGATTTTCCGAAATTCGAAACGCAAGGGGCGTTACGGGGGGTTAAGGGCTTTAATAATAATTGTTTCCATGTTTAAACTACTTGATGTACAATCTTGAAATTGGGTAAGCGGATTCCTTTCAGAGAGTAGAGATCCGCTACAAAATGAGTTTGCTAAAAAACGACCCCCAAGTGGCGTTGCAGGGGTTAGGGGGCGTTATAGATAATTATTTCTATTTTTAAACTATTTGACGCACTGTCTTTAAATTTGATATATATATATATATAGATTCCTTTCGTAGAATAATGATCAGTTACAAAACGGGTTTTGTGAAAACAGACTTCTAAGTGGCGTTGCGGGGATTAAGGGGCGTAATAGATAAATATATCCGTTTTTAAACTACTTCACCTACCTACTTGAAAATTGGTAGGTAAGTTTCTTTCCTGGAGTAAATATCCGCTACAAAATGGGTTTTTAAAAAATTGACCCCAAGGGGTGTTGCGGGTAGGGGGTTTAAGGGGCGTTATAAATACCGATTTTTTAACTATTAGACGTACAGTCTTGAAACTTAGCAAGCAGATTCCTTAGCAAGCAGAGTAGAGATACGCTAAAAATGGGTTTCGTGAAAATTGCTCCCAAGTGGCGTTGAGGGGACTTAAGGGGCGTTATAGATAATTATTTCCATTTTTAAACTATTAGACGCACAGTCTTTATATTTGATAAAGAGATTTCTTTCATAGAGTAGATATCAACTATAAGAAGGTTTTGTGAAATCAGACCTCTAAGTGGCGTAAGAGATAAATATTTTCTTTTTTAAACTATTTGACCTACCTGCTTGAAAATTGGTAGGAATGTTTCTTTCATGGAGTAAATATCCGCTACAAAACGGGTTTGGAGAAAATTGATCCCCAAGGGGTGTTAAGGGCAGATATAAATAATTATTTCTTTTTTTAAACTATTAGACTCACAGTCTTGAAATTTGGTTAGCAGATTCCTCTCATAGGATAGAAATACACTGCAAAATGTGTTTTGTGAAAATCGACCCCTAGGTGGTGGTGCGGGGGTTCAAGGGGCGTTATTGATAATTTTTTTGCATTTTTAATGAATTGGACGCACAGTCTTCAAATTTTGCTAAGCAGATTCCTTTCATAGAGTGCAATTCCCCTACAAAATGGGTTTTGTGAAAACAGACCCAGAAGTGGCGTTGCGGGGGCTCAAATGGCGTTATAGACAATTATCCCCATTTTTAAACTGTTAGACGTACAGTCTTGAAATTTGATAAGCAGATTCCTTTCGTAAAGTAGAGAACCGCTACAAAATAGGTTTCGCGAATATCAACTACCAAGTTTAATTTCGGGAGATTAAGAGGCGTAATCGATAAATATTTCCATTTTTAAACTACTTGATCATCCTGCTTGAAAATTGGTAGGCATGTTCCTTTCATGAGAAATAGAGTTCCTCTAACAAAGAGTAAAATGAAAATTGAACCCTAAAGATGTTTGCGAGGGGTCAAGAGGAGTTACAGAAAAAAAATCCTGTTTTTAATTGTTAGACTCATATACTTGAAATTTGTTAAGCATCTTTCTTCTGTTGAATAGGGATCCACTAAGAATAAATTTTAAGCAAATCAAGTTCTGGGGGGTTGCAGGGGGTTACTGGGACGTATTGACAAAAAAAATTACTTTTTTCGAGCTACAAGGTTTATAATAATGAAATTTGGTTTGCATTTTTCTTTTGTTGAATTGAAATCCACTAAGAGCAGTAATTTTGGAAAACGGCTCTCAACGGGATTACGGGGATATTTATAGTAAAACTTTTGCTTTTTTCTGTTAGATTTAGACTTGAAATTTGGCTTGTATGTTCCATTTACAGAGTAGAGATCCACCGAAAATTGGTTTTGCGGGAATCCACTTGGTTTTTGAGTTACGAAAGAGCAAACATCATTCTATGCTTCAATTTTAGAGATTTTTAGAAAATGCAAATTAGATGAGTTCTGCCCTTTTTTTTTATCAACAGGTGACAGTTACAGGTATAAGTATATTTTTCAATTCAATCGAATTCTTAATGCTAGGACTTAGATATCAATAATTTATACATATATATATAAGCAGTAAAAATTTATAAAACATCATGAAATACCCAGCGAAGCGGGCGGGTAACAGCTAGTATGTCATAAATTTCATTGAATCTGATTGGATTGTTTTGGAGACATCCCGTTTTTCGTGCACAAATTATCGTAGAATTTTCCTTCTTCAAAAAACGCATTAAAAAATATTTTTATAAGATAGACAAAATGCTATATAAACAACTTAAATAACTCTCTAATTTTATGTATTAGTCCTTCTTCCTCAATAATTATATTTCTTCTTTCCCTAATGGCCCAAGCAACTCCAAACATCAAACACCTAAAAAGCACTTTTTCAATCTAGTCGGATACCTTAATGCGGAGAAAAACAGAAATTTTATCTGCTTTGACTTAAACACTAGTAACAAGCAAACAATAGTAATAACAAAAGTCACGCTTTACTCATAACTAGAAACTCATCTGATGATTTTTTTTAACCTGTGATTCGATTTCTTGCATCATAATACTCTAATGCCGCTTATTGGATGTGAAAAAAATCACCACTTTCAACTAAAAAAGTCACATTTGCTTAAAAAATTTTGAAATCCGTTTCACATTTACTAACTCTTTTTACAGAGTGTTATTTTTTAATATATTTATGAGCAATAAGCTCAAATGATTACAAACTTCTTAAAAAAATATTGACAAAATATAGTTAAATTCCTTTTAAAAATTCCCTTGTTCTTTGCTTGTTAAATTATTCTCAGCAAAATCCTTTAAAACGGATTCTTGCATTTGAGGCCCACTTTGAGAAAAGAAAATAGGATTAAAAGATGTGAGAAGCGAACCATTGTTCTCGATTGAAACATGTTTGCTTCCTTTTATGACAAGGCAGCCAAAAAAAATAGATTTATTTATGCATATATTTTTAAGAGTTGACAAATTTATAGAGAAACGAGGATACCTCCCCTCCATTTTCCAAGAACTTAGCACATTCGAGCGTGATATGCAAGGACGTCTTAAGACATCTTGATGCCCTTGACCCCCCCCCGCAAAAGTAGGCCCTGGGCCCCTACGCAAAAGTAGATCCTGGCCCCCCCCGCAAAAGTAGACCCTAGGCCCCTGCATAAATGTAGGCTCCCTTTATGACTCATAAAATTAGACATAGGTAGCGTACGTTGTCAAATACTCGTACAAACAATAACCCGAAACAAATAAATGTATATGACTTAGAATAGCACAAAAACCGGCTCGACCAAATGCCGCATTTTACTGAATGGGTAATAAGGGTGTATGGGGGTAGGCATAGGCCTATACATAGTCGACGGAAATCACATGTAGTCAGTTGATAAATCATCCGAAATTCTCAAATTTTTAGAGAATACAGCCGGAAATAACATTTGACTTATTAAATAATTCGAATCATGATCTTATTAAGGCTGAGTCGAGAGAAAGATGAGGCCCCGGGCCCAGTTGGCCCATGCCTAAAGATGTCCCTGGTCATATGGAAAAAGCAAAAAACAATTTTTTTTTCTTGCGATCAAAATCATTGGCGAAGAGCCCCCTCCCCCCTCTTCGGCCGAACTTCGTGATATCCCACACAAGGTTACGTAGTTACCAAATATCGGAAAAAAATAGCTGAGGGGGGAGAGTAAGATAGAGAACTACCTAAATTTATGTGCTCAGGACTGTCAGCAAAAGAAAGGGCTTCTTTGCCCAAAGGGAGGGAAAAGAGGAATCCCAACAATGACCTTATAAGATGCGCATATAAAAACAAAAGGCGCTTTTTCAAAAAAACTACAACACTAATTTCCTAAGAAAATTGCGGTAACGGAGAATTTTCTGGATCCTTCCAGATATTATACACGAAATAAGGAAAAAAGATTAAAGGATGTCTCTGGACACAGTGCTGTCTTAAGGCATGGGCCAACTGGGCCCGAATCAGAGTCAAGGGCCCCGTTTACAAAGAAGGACTCGCCTTGTTCTCGACTTAGCCTTTGTTAGATCATAAATCAAATAATTTCAACTGTGTCAAGTGTCATTTCCGGTTGTATTCTCCGAAAAACTGGGAATTTAGGACGATATGTCAATTTCCTACATATGATGACCATCGTCCACGCATAGAACTAGGCCTACCACCATACACCATCATTATATACTCATTCAGTCAAAATACAGCAGTTGGTCGAGCCGGGTTGTGCGATCATAAGTCATACTCATTTTGCTTGTTTCGGGTTATTGTTTTGTACGAGTATTTGACAACGTATGCTATCTACTGCCTACTTTTAAGAGTCATAGGTGGAGCCAGTGGTGAAACAAAGAATATTAGGGCCTCCCTGCAAACTCAGGTTTTTGGCCCAAAGCCGGATCTTACGATGGGTACATACTTAGCATCAGTCAGGCTTTGGCCCTTCCCCCTCCACGATGCGGGGGTGAACGTTACGCCACTGGGTGGGGTCTACATTTGTGTGGGGGCCCAGGGTCTACTTTTGTTTGGGGCCCAAGGGTCTCAAGAAGTTCTAAGACGTCCTCTTATGGACAACACACACACAGATTGACATACTTCAGAATCACGCACACAGGTTGACATACTTCAGAGTCACGCACACATTCTGACAATTACTTCCTAAATTTTAGCCTATTATTTTGTTTTAAAAACAAATGGGTGTTTTTTTTTAAAATACCTTTAATATATATATATATATATATATTTACAGTGTAAGAAATCCAACACACATACACTGAAGAGTATTAATCTGTGAATAAACAAATTTACTATCAATTCTTTATTTTCATTCTAATTATTTCTTGCATATAAAAATAGGAATTATTATTGAATCTGAAAGATGTTAGAATGATGGAAAAAACGTTTTATAGAGTTAGGCTAGAACGTTTTTTTTTTCCCTTTAGATTCTGAGATAAGATTTTCAACACATACTTTTAAAAGTTCTAATCTTTTAGTTGTTGATGACAAGATCATTTACTTGCATCAAGTATTTTACTTCCTTTTTGGATTAATTTAAATTTTATATCTATAATTACAATTTGCTATGTAAATCTTATGTTAAATTGTTTGCAAATAATGTTCTGCAATTTTTTTGAACATATTCATTTGTGGCAGTATCTAAAATAAACCAGTAACAGCCTCCGGATAGGAGTGATCACTTCCGTCTAATGGTATGTTACGTGCTTACGAATCCAGAGGTCACGGGTTCTAATCCAGCATATTGGTGACCTTGGCTGAAAAGAAAAACGCAAAACTTCTGATGTGTCGTGGCGCCATCTATCCTCAAGAAGAGCAAGCAAAGTCGTCAGACTCACTTGACGCAACAGTAAAAACTCACATGCTCGCTCTAACAACAAATATCTCGTTCGTTCTCCTATCCACCGACTTACTGGTGGGGGATTACTGTGAAAGTATTTAAAATAAGCCGTAACAGCCTCCGGACAGGAGTGATCACTTTTGTCGAGTGGTATGTTACGTGCTTACGAATCCATAGGTCGCGGTTTCAAATCCAGCACATTAATAGCAAGCATTAAATTAAATGTTTATATTTTAGAAGAGATATACACTAGAACTTAATTATACGCAAAAAGAGCAACTAAAACGCGACACTAGGGAAATTTTTTAAAAATATAAACCTCATTTAAATGATGGAAGCTTAAATTTCAAGTACGTGGGTATAACTATTCAAAAACAGTAATCTTTTTCCTATAACTCCCCTTCACCCCTTGCAACCCTCCTTGGGTGTCGCTTTTTGTTTTACTCTTTGTTTGAGGAACTCTATTCCATGAAAGGAACATGCCAACCAATTTTCAAGCAGGTAGATCGAATAGTTTAAAAACGGAAATATTTATCTATTACGCCCCTTAATCCCCCGAAATGAAACTTGGGGGTTCATTTTCGCGAAACCCATTTTATAGCGGTTCTGTACTCAACGAAAGGAATCTGCTTACCAAATTTCAAGACTGTACGTCTAATTGTTTAAAAATGGGAATAATTATCTATAACCACCCTTGAGCCCCCGCAACGCCACTTTGGGGTCTGTTTTCACAAAACCCATTTTGCAGTGGATCTCTACTCTATGAAAAGAATCTGCTTACCAAATTTGAAGACTGTGCGTCTAATAAATTAAAAATGGAAAAAATTATCAATAACGCCCCTTGAGCCTCCGTAACGCCACCTGGGCGGGGACAATTTTCACAAAACACATTATATAGTGGATCTTTACTCCATAAAAGGATTCTGTTTATCATATTTAAAGACTGTACTTCCAGGAGTTTAAAAATGAAAGTATATAATTATCTATAACGCCCCTTAAGCCCAGCAATGCCACTTGGGGGTTCATTTTCACGAAACCCATCTTGTAGTGTATCTCTACCCTATGAGAGGAATCTGCTTACCAAATTTCAAGACTGTGCGTCTAACAGTTTAAAAATCGGAATAAAATATGAATCGATAATTGAATATTTAAATAAATAAAAGAGGGAAATATAAAAAGCAAACTTTAATTTAATTTGCCTTAAATGTCTTCATTTTTCGATTATCCTTCGCCGTTAAAATTTCTTCACTGCGCTAATTTGAATAATTATTTAAACATATAATACCAAATGTAATGAATATTTTTTTTTTAAAATATGAAAATGCCGATGAGCTACAGTTTACAGAACATGAATGAAACGAATGCAAGATATTCCACAATTCATGTAATTCCAGGTATGCTTCTGTTATGCTTGTAAAGCAAGATAATTGACAATCAACTTAAAGAAATTTTGACTCGAATCTTTTCGATGTTAACAAATTAAAAAGGAAATGTTGCGTTGAAATGATTTTCATAACAATATCTGTGGGCATTTTTAAACCTCCTCCATCCGAAAGTCTCAAATATTTTATCCCTTCGACATTTTCTGAATCAAAATTGATTTTTTTATCTACAACAAATATAAATTTGCAATTAGATCGTTCGAATTTTATGTTATGCACGCAATAACCCGCTATGTACATTAAAAATCTTGATACTCTTCTACATAAATATCATCTGATTTATTTTTGAATTCCCTAGGGATTGTCTTTTTCGAAGTTTGCATCAACTGTCCGTCTTTTGGGAAACAGAAAACTAACTATTTAAGCACACAAGAGGAAAGGATGAGTATTACTCAAAACCTGGGAAAATACCCAAACCAAATTTCCGACGAAAGACGAAAAAAGTGGAATGGGAGTTACATTCCCTAGCGTGACGCTTCATTCATGTTCACTCTTCAAGAAAACGCGCTTGAAGAAGTTATCACTCCAAAAGAAAAAAAAAACATGTAGTGAGAAAACTATTAAATGGGCAATAGCAAAAAAAAACCTTCTAAAAAGGAAATAACAACCAGCGAACGCCTCCGCTCGTCATGGTGAGAGAAACCCAACGGTTTTTTTGAATGCACAAAACCTTTCAAAACTCCGATTGGACAGGACCTCTCAGGCTGTTAGTGGGCGTGGAAAACAAATGGCACGCTCTGTGATTAGTCGAAAGGCCCGAGCAAAAGGGCGGTATGAAGAACGTGGTTGCTAAACACACAACCAGTTCACATTTAGCCGGTGTTTACACTTGTTGGAATAACTGTACAGCATGAGTCAGTTTACAAAAGGTAATTTTAAAAAATAATATAATTTTAAAGTTTATGAAATATTAATTTTTCAGTTCCATATAGCTTTTGCTAATATAAATAAATATTTAAACTGTTTTTCTCAAATACGTATATTTAAAAAGTTTCATGTATTATTTTTAATAGAAGTTATTTTTGCATTACTTCTCAATTCTTAAAATTTTCCTTCGTTACCTTTTTAAAAAATTAAATTTGGTAGTGTTTATGGTGCTTATGTACATCCACTTAAAGAAAAATTCATAGTTAAAGTTGTAAGAGCTAATTTCTTTTTAAATTGTAAGTAGTTATTTCCTGATGTAAAGATATCACATAAATAATTATGGATTTTAATTTTCTGTTGTGAATTGTTTACCTTTATTCTATGCAGTGGTGCACACAAGAAGGGGGAGAGGTCCTCGAGTCCGTCCCCCCTCCGTCCCCAATGCCGTTGATTTTTTTTTTCGATTGATTATAATTCTATGTATATAGTATGTAAAATTTAATTAAGTATTTGGTTTTAACAATCCATTTTTCAATTAATGCTAATTATTCATTCAATAATTATATATTTTTTTTACCGAAAATCGACAAAATCAAAAGAATATGTTGGGTGGCGTATTGGAGCATGATACGGGAATAGTGGACTTTCGACCCTGGACCCCCTTCCCTTGAAAAATTCTCGTGTGCGCTACTGGTTCTATGTTATTTGTAAATGCATATGCTTTGCACTGTATAAGGTTGTATAGCTATTTACCTTGGCTTATTTCATTGGTTATTTTGTTTAAGGTATCCGACTACCCTAAAATTGTGAATTTCGCCAAAAATTGACAATTTTTGTATGACTTTATTTCATAGGCCATCTTATTAGCTTTACAAAAATACCAAGTTTATCATTTTCCGTTCACTAGAACAAAAACTACAAGTGTTTTAGTAAAAGCAGATGTCATTACTTTAAGCAAGATGCCCCAATTTAAAACGCGTTTTACTCGAAATGTGATTTTTTGAAAATAATCAAATGGGGTCAGCGATTGCTGAAAAAGTTTTGAAAATAATTAACTGAAATTTTTTGTGTAAGTTCTGTATAATAGTAGAAGTGTTTTAACTTTCAGATTTATTAATCACTGTTTTATTACAAAATTTACAGTCCCTTATGTGGATATAATCACTGTTTTTTTAAGCAATTTCATATAGTAACTAAGATAAAGGGCTCTAGTTTTTGTAAAAATGAAAATATCTCTTATCCTGAAGGTCATTTCGACAATGAATAGCATAGCAACACATCAGAATAGAAAAATTGAAAATTTGTTCATAAACCTTTGATACAAAATGGGCCACGTTTATGTTTTATTTCCCGTCAATTTTTACCCATTTTTTCCCATTTTTGTTATAATAATTTATTTTTCTCTTCTTAAAATTCTAGCATATTTTTCTTTAAATGTACTAAAAAATCAAAAACAATAAAAAAATCCACATATCTCCATTTTTTTTTCTAAAAAAAAAAAGTTGTCGCAGCCAGTCGGATACCTTAATATGGACTTCCACTAATTCGAGCAACCTGGAGCTCCAGGTGGTTTAAATTAATGAGGTTTTGTGTTTTAATCAAAAAGGATTTCTACTTACCTTTCTAAAGATAATCTAAATTCTATTGAAATGAACCGGAGTTTGTACTAGTGTTTGGCAATAAATGATCAGATGCCATTCTAAAACTCAACTAATATCTTAGCATATAAATTTCTTAAAGGTGAATAAGAAGTGGGAGTCAAATTAGCCTCTAATTTTAACCAATAATAAAAAAGATTCATTTAACTTTTGCTGGAATGTTTGAATTACAGCTATGAAAGTTTCCAACTCATGAACTAGTCCTGGTAGCCACACAAAGTTTCACAAATTACACACAATCTCATTAGCTAATTCCAATTACATATATATATATTCCAGGTTAATCTTTACACTTAAAACTGCAAATACATCTCCTTAGAATTACAATCTCCACACCCTTCCCAATCCCACTTCAGATATCTTGTTGTTGTTGTTGCTAATGCCACCTGTCTGACAAAGTCAGATCGAGGCCCACGAAATTCATCATGGCATCGGGCTATATTGTACGCCTATCGTTAGCCGTAGCTTTGATCACCAAGCAGGTGACAGTACGTTTTGGATCGGTTCCACCCCAATTTTGAGGGAGAACACCCTGGGAGTGGTCTCCCACCTCTCTTCCCTTCCACCAACCACACGAGAGGACTTGCGGCTAGACGGCTTTTTAGAGTGCCCCCATGCCACGCGAAGGCACTATACATTTACAAACATCCACGTCTTCTCCGGGATTCGAACCCAGGCCCTACGGCACAGCAGCCAGCGTCGCTAACCACTATACCGGATGGGCGACTAGATATCTTCAAATATAGCAATCTTATTCTGATGTATCACAGTTTCTTCACAAGGTGAGATTCTAAAACAAGTCAAACCGTAAAATATATTTCTTTTGAGTTTATTTAAAAATGAATTGAAAATCAGCTGCATTGTTTTTGAAATAAAATGATAAATGTATTGATTTTGATTAATATTTTTTTAATGACTTTTTACACATATTGGTCATGCATATTGTGACCAGTTGTTTCACACCCTTAGAAGCTTGTTCACTGTGGTTCTCAACTTCATTCAATGCATGTTTATCTTAATCTATAATGGAGGTACCAACTTTAGATTCAAATAGTGTAAGTGTAGTTCTTACTAAGTGCTGAGAATAAAATATTATTATAACATCTGTTTAAAACACTTTAAATAACATGTTTCTTTGATTTTCTTATTTTTGTCTGATTTTGAAATAGTTTTTTTTATTGCTACTTTTAAAATAATTCAATATATATTATTTTCTGAGAAATTTAATATTGATAAATTTTCTTAGAAGGTTCGTCCAAAGGTGATGAAAGCGAGCAACCTATGCTAATGAAATATAAGGTAAATAAATTATTTTATTTGATAGATAAATTAAATTTGTGGCATGCGACACAGGTTGAGGTTTAAATTGTGTAATATATAATATGAAATAAAATCTTCGTGTTGTAATGACTGCATATGACATAAAGCTATATGTTGTCTGATTTTTTTTAACTTAAAAATCACTTTCAATTGAAGTATGAAATAAATCTGAAATATGTGAAAGTTCTCTCTCTCTAATATTAGTTGTAAGCAAATATGTAAAATATCAGTTAATTATTTTACGCTACTGTTTTATTCAACTTATTTTTTTTCACATTAATATAGTTTCGTTTAGCTTTAGGAAGAGATGATATAAAATTTATAATATTTTTTTTAATTTTCCTAACTAAACACTAAAGTTATGTCATATTCTAATTTTGTATAGTTTTATTAAAATATTTCTTAACACATGACCAAAATTTGTTCTAAAATATTAGGAAGTTTTTAAAAAATAATATCATATAGGAAAAGTAGTAAAATATTTTAAAAACTGAATAAAGATAGTTATTTATTTTATTTATCTTGACCATTTGATGTCGAGCCTCCCAGTACCGACTGACGATGTCGTCAGTCGGGTGTTCATCCAGTCTAGTGTATTGGAGCAGGTGGTCACCATCCAATCTGGCATGACCACATAGCGGGCAGGCCTCGTCAGCAGCCAGGCCAAACTAGTGGAGGAAGTACTCCCAGGAAGTCATATTGGTAGTTAAAGGAAAGTGGGAAACCATCTCAGCTCTCTCCAGGTAGCTCGGGATGGGACTCATAGTGGGCAGGGATTCACATGTCTTACCAAGGTCATATTAATTCAATTACCTCAAACCTGTATCAACAGCTAAATTTTGCTTTTTAGCGCGTTTTTCACGTAGTGGAACAAAAGCGCTATTAGGACTCAAATTTCGTCTTCGTCTTCGTTCCATATTTTGTGTAACCTTTTCTCAGCCAATAAGCAACCAATTGACCTCGGGTTATCGGCATTTGGTCGCATTTGTGCCCTAGATGAGCCGAATCATATTTAAATTTTCCCATAGTTTTCCCGAATTTTCCTACATATTTTCCTGAATTTCGCTAGTTTATAACAAAATTTTCTCAAATTTTACCTAGTAAATTTATTGTTTGCAAAAAGTTTTTTTAAAAAAAATCTACCTGCATTTTGGAGGAAATCTTCACAAAAAAAGTTCAGAAAACATTTAGAGGAGTGGTACAGTACACTACTTTCTGTTAGTAAAAAGTTCATTAGTTGCATTATTGTAAAATACATGTGAAAAACGCGCTAAAATTACTTGGCCATGCCAATGATTGATATCTTGCTTTAATTCTATTCTTTTTTCTGTCTCTAATATTTAAGCAGTCACTTTATATATATATATATATATGGATAATTAAATTAGATCTAAAACTAAATCGCTAGTCCACTTCTAACTTTTATCTTCCCGTTACATTCTCAAGTATTAAATTGATTACCCAGTTCAGGAAAATATAACACATGGCTTTTAAACATCTTCGCCGCTCCTACCATTAATTTTTATTACCTATATGTCACGCTTAAATTCTCAAGTATACCTCTTGAATCAGAAGCGTACTTGAAGTGCATATGGCTTCTGAGGGGCCGCCGATTCATATGGTTAACACGTGTCCGTCTCTCTCTCTCTCTCTTACAAACAGATTACAAAATGATCTCATGGAATAAAGACGGTTAAACTACAATGTCTTGATCATCACTCAAAAAACCACGACATATATATATCAGTGGCCCACAAAAGGAGAGTGTCCTAGGGGCTTGGACCCCTCCCCTAAAGCCCTTGAGTTTTTTTCGATTGATGATAATCCTATGTATATATATAACGTAAAATTTAATTAACTACTTGTAATTAACAATTTATTTTATTAGTTAATGCTAATAAAATAATTATTAATTCAATAATTTATTTTTTACTGTTTTTTTTTTGTTAACAAAATCGACAAAGTCAGAAGATTGGTGTTGTCTTGAGGTATGATACGAGGTGGGGGACCCTTTGAAAAAATTTTGTGTGCCCTACTGATATATATTATTATTATGTATATATATATCAATAAAATATATTGTATACGACATCTTTTTCAACTTTTGGGTAAATTTTTAAAAAAGAAATTAAAGGAATCAAGTGGTTTAAATAATAACTGTGGTTACACTGGTTTTGAAAACTGCAAATTCTTATGTGACCTTGTTTGTCAAGTCGTACTGGTGGTGAAATCATAGTTTGCATTCTTAAGCTTTGGGTTCGAGTCCTGGTGTCATTGAGCTTCCAATGTATTGAAGGGCTAATGCATATTAAATCTGTTGTGACTCAAAGTCCTCATATTGGTGTGTTGTTAAAGAGTCTTATAATTATCATAATTTTGGATTGAAACAGCACAAATTGCATGTTACTGAAGGAGATTTATTGTCAGAGTTATTTGAATGGGAGCAAAGATAATTATTGGTTTTATAAGTTGCATTGACTTTTTTTTTTCTTTTAAAAAAATGCTGTTCAATTACTCTCAAGATTTGAAACTTCTTAGTATCATGTTTTTGTCCCTACCTTTTATGCTAATTTTGAAGAAATTTATTTAATAAAATTAATAACAATAAGGCTAAGTTCTAATGTCAAATGAAATGTGTCCACCTCCACAAGTATATTTCACACACGCATCTTTTAAGAAAAATAATTTGTGTCGTAAGTGAAATATTTTTTCAATGTTAGATGGTAATCACATAATTTACTGCAGTAATGATAACTATCGAATCCTGTCCCCTCCTAAAAGTACACAAGATAAAATTTGTTTATGATTTCAAGAATCTTTGATGCATAAATATTTCAAAACGAAGTTTATCCTGTTCTTTGTAATAATTAAGTGTTCAATCATTTGTTATTTAAAATTAAAATATGAAAAAGCAAATTCTTTATTTTTCATTAATGTATTGGGGGGGGGGTCTGACATTTTGAATGTTTTGAATATATAAATGTATTAGTTTCTAAAGCATACAAGAGTCATCCATAAAGTAGACTTCGTGTTTGGCCCTCACAAATCTCTACTAATTAATCGCCACTTTTAACTTCTGATGCTTCTGATCCATAAACACATCAGAGAATACAGATCACTCTCAAAAACTACAGCACAGACCGGAATTCCCACTTCTCCATTATTCACTACATAATCAAACACCAAATTTGCATATTTCCTTCACTAACGTATCCGCAGAGGTAAGTTTTGTGCTTAATTGTACTTAATTAACATAAATAATGACGTCATTGATTACAGCATTAACTTAGTGAGCATATTTTTGTAATTATCCTTTAATTTTGTTGACCAGTGTATATGTAACGCTTTGCATCCAGGGGCGTAGCTACCGCCATATAAGCCATATCAAGGGTTTGGAGCCCCGAAGCTACATGGGCCCTATCATATATACACAAACAAGTCGCAACATGTTAAGGAACCTCAAAAAAGAGCTTGATACAGGGCCCACTTAGGACTAGCTATGACAGTGCTTGCCTCATTTATCACTTTAGACAAGTAGCACGTTAGCACGTAGTTTTAGCACGTTTATAAATAGAATGTTAGAGTTTAATATCATTTCTAAAAAAATAACATAGATTTAAATTAACATTATGCTGCAAAATAATAATTCTTCTAAGTATACATGTTTATTAATATTTAATGTATATTTTGGTTCTAGAAAATAATCATGAAAATAATCTACATTTTGACAATATTAATTCAAAATAGTTTTTTTTCTTCGGTAGATTAATATTTAAATTCTGAAATAATTCAATGTAGTATATCCGAGACTATGTACTTGTTAATTACTAATGTAGCTATTACTAATTAAATACTAAATGCATTGTATATATATATATATATATTATAATTCTTACTTTGCTTTCTTCTTTTTGTTACATTTTATTAAATGTGCATCTAAAATTATGGTAGTATAATGTGCATGGATGGTAATTTTATATTTTGTACAGTAACTTTTTAAATAAGAGAATGTGTGCAATCTGGGATCAAACAATACATATATTCAATTCTGTTTTTTTTTTGTGTGCCACCAGCTTATTGGGTGGCTGTTTATTTGAGCCAGATTAGGAACTGGACTGACCACAACACTTCATTTTAATTTTATTTTTTTTTTATTATTCTTATGACTTATATTAACCTTCCAATATTTAATTAAATACTTTTCTAAGAAAATATATAGTTTAATTTTATGAAAATTCACTGAGAATAATAGTTTTGAAACAATTGCAATCATGTTTACTTTTAGATAAAGGGAAGAATTTAATTAAAATAATTATGACATTTTTAAAAGATTGCCACTAATTTTTACCTTAAATTATAATCCACTGTTGTGAGAATTTCAACATGATCTGTGAGGGTTACAGCAATGAAAATATGTTTTTAGTTTTTTCATTTTTCAACTGAAAATTCTCTCTCGCATTATTTTTACAAATTTGAAAAGTGGCTTTTTGTTTTTGACTTGGTATTGGTTACTGGCAGCAGGATAACTGGTGAGTTCCTCTCTTTTCTGGCTTCAGGGTCGACTCTAAGGGC